>BGPR01000046.1:2026868-2044780 GCA_013235015.1 Araneus ventricosus | reverse complement strand
AGAGGAGCACATCCATTATTCTAATGAAAAGGGGAGACATATTCTCTTTCTATTGCTTTTGAATAAAAGAATTAAAGAGATAGTAGTACTGAGTACTTATAACTTACATTTTTTTTTAGCATACATCTTTTTCTTTTCTATTTTTATTTAAATTTCGGTAATCCGAATTTTTTGTAATCCGAACAGGCACCGGTCCCAATTCGTTCGGATTAGAGGGGTTCTACTGTATTTATATAAGAAATAATTCATTATTCGTATTTGGTCATTTTTAAGGATAGCAGTTTATTTTTGAACTAACAGAATAGTCTTTTCTACTGTGCTTTCAATGTTTCTTTTTTTTTTCCTCGAATTTTTCTGTTTTTCTTTCATATCTTTGTGCTCTAAACGTAGAGAATGACCGAATATTTAAAAAATAAAATTAAAATCTAAAAAAAACTGAAACACATGATCTAGAATATTATGTGAATAAACGGTTGAGTTATAAAAAAATCCATTTTTCATATTAGATTTATTTTTTGTCGTGGAATCAGGACTTCAACAAAATGAAAAAAAAAAAAAAAAACGCCCACAATGACACGAAAAAGTTTTGAAAATAAAATCAAAACAAAACAAAAGATACATATTATTGATTTCCCCGCTTATTTTTCTTCGCGATAATGACATTTTAACTGTAGGAAAACAGTACAGAGTACGTTAATCCGAAACATTATTAAAAAATTGCAACGTGAAAATGATTATTATACAGCAAGCAAAATATGCCAGACAAATAAACACGTTAAAACACTGCCGAAAATAATAATCGAAGTCATTCAGTTGAAGGTTATGACATATCCATCCATCTGCACCGTCAGCCAATGAAATTGCATTAATGCATGTTGGGAAAGCTCTGGTGAAATTTCCGCGGGAGAATGCTTGCTAGAGAAAAATCTCTTTGAACTGACCAGTTAAAAATTGATTTAAAAAAAACGGAAAAAGATATTTTAACCGTTCTAGTTTTAAATCCGACAGAAACGTTCCAGTCATAAGCTGAAAAAAAAATTAAATTGATAGCGTTATTAGAACGTCGGATGCGAGAATTTTAAGAAATTAAGAAGTGAAAAATTAAGGGGGAGATGTTTATGTTTTACTGCGTGATCTCCAGCTAGACGTCTGAAAAATCGTGTAGTTTGATAATGATTCGGATTGCGACATCTGCGAAAAAGAGACTGCTCAAAGTAGGGTGGTCCTAATAGATTTATAGTCGCGAAATGCGGTTGTTCTTACACCACAGATGTCCAGAAGTTCCTACTGGACACTGACTTCAGCACTTAGCATCGGGAGAAAGGCCCGTGTTTGGCTTTCTCAGAAAATAGCTAGAAGCTGAAAAAGGCTAATTCGAAAGGCTTCAGACTAATTCGAACGCTTTTGATTCGAATTTGTAAGTAACTCGAATTTTTCTCTGATTTCTTGAATTCTCCCCTAGCACAATGTTAAAATACCATCTGTAATTTGACTTTATTTTGCTCAGTGCGAAGTCAAGATTTAAAATTGTAATTTATCATCATTATTTCTGAAATTTTTTTTTTAGTCAAATACGTAACTGTAGTGCAACGTTTCTAACAAAAAAAAAGCGATAATTTTTTTTTCATTTTCTGAATTTTTTCAGTTTAAATTTTAAGCAAGTATATTAAAACTTTTACAAATTTAAACGATGAATATTATAAGATTATTTATTTAATTTTAACATTTACCCTAAGAAACCTTTACTTGCCATTTTTTAGTTTAAAAATTGTCGTTTTCTCTTGATTTACTCATTTTTAGACAAAGCTTTTCTTAATTCAAATTTCAACATCTGTTTCTGTGTTCATAAAATTTTACTCCGAATTTCAAAAGTACCATTTTATTGTTGCTTTTGATATATCTGATATAAAATTTATTTTTGTATCTCCTTCTAAAATTTAATTTAATTTTTTGTTACCCTTCAGCACTGTAGTTTCTTTTATTAAGATTGAAGAATGTTTATTTTATTTTATTTTTTATATCAGAATACGTGGGAATAAACTGAATTATTAAACCAGTTTTTTTTTGGTACACTTTTTGATTAGTCATCTATACTTATATAAGTCAATGTTTCGTGCGTGTGTGTGTGTGCGATATCCACACGAATCTATAGCACTTGCAGCCATGAAATTTGGCACACAGATAGTCGTAATGGTGACTCAATGCACCTCGAAGCCAGAATTTTAAAATTTAACCTCGAAATTTTTTTAATTAATGTTTTGTGCGGTTTGGGATAATTTTTGGTACGTTTACGGATGTAGTATCTTTCCTAATGATCGTTGAACAACAATCAATGCACCAGCGGATAGAAAAAACAAGTTTTGTTCTAATAAAGTGTGTTTTGAATTTTTAACATAGTTTACTGAATTTTCAGAAATTTTTAAATAATAGTCACTTTTCATTTATATTTTTAACTTTCAATTCTTATTTTCTTGCATCCGACTTTCTAATAACGTTATCATTTTCAATTTTTTTAGGCATGAACCAAAATATTTATCCCTGTTTTAAAACAAGAATGATTAAAATATCTTTTTTCTCTGATATTCTATGAATTTTTTTATTGATCAGTTCAAAACATTTTCTCTCGAATATCCGAATCGAATAAGCTTTCGTACAACCCAAGGCTACTCTGAGTTCCCAGAATGCATTTCCACTATCCGATTTTCTGGCGGTGTCAAGCTCCAGTCACATACTCTCGATCATTTTATTGCGTCAGCTAGTCTTAATTACTTCACTAGCTGCGTGGTCCAGCGTTGCACGGGCAATCTCGAATGACAGGATATTCCCGGGCGGAGAGAAGTGAGGTCATATGGATCCATATATTTTCATATGGCCCGTCTCTGTTTTTTTAAACAAATATTGTCACTTACTTTCCCCAGCAAACGTTGCGAAGTGAAACACCTTAATAAAGGAAAGAAAACGATTTTTTCCCGATATTAATAAATCCAAACACATAAGCTCTCTAAAAAAGAAATACCAGCTTCCGTTAAATAAATAAATGGAAAAACACCGTATGTGAACCATTAGATTTTAAAAGGGGACTTCTCAGACGCGAATGAAATTACTTTCGTTTACGTTTTTGATTTGATGAATGTAGTTGCATTGTTTGGTGCAAAACCTGAAATTCTGCCATGCACACTTAAGTTGTAGTAAATCATCAAAGTTTCAGTATGATGTTAGAAGGGGACTTCTGTGCGGAAAAGGATCTTCAATTGACCCTCAAAAGGCCTAAAATTAATTTACATCACTATTTTTTTACTAATTTTTATTTTTAAATATGAATTTTACTTTAAAAAAATCCCACACACCCTTTGCCTCCAACAACAGCAGTAGATCATCTAATTCCCAGAACTGAAATTATCCAGCATCACCAACGTACCATTACCGGGGATTAAATTACTTGCTTCATTACAAACAAACAAATTTTACATTTTGTTTTGTTTTATTAAAATTTAAATTTATTTGCAAATAAACGAATTTTGATTTCTTGTTTCATATTTGTTTCTCCCTGAATTTTTTAAAAATCTGAATTTTATTTAAAAACCAGTAGCTTTCGAAATTTATATTTCTTTTGCAAATAAAGATACTTTTACTTTTATTTGAGTTTCATTGATATCCCAGGCTTCATGATCATTTTCAGAGAATAACTTTTAAATTTATTTGGATTCTTTTTTTAAAAAAGTTTAAGTTTACTTTCAAATAAATTAATTTTGAATTTTATTTGGGTTTCCTTAAAAATATGACATTAACCTATTTAATTAAAAATTGTAGCGGTTACAATCAGCTGCCTTCTCCTTTCTATGGTAGGTGGCGCTACTGGAGCCATCTTTTTCCCATGATGCCTCTCTGTCATTCTTGTCTGTGTGCTTGTCTCGTGATGTTGTTCTCTGTCTTGTCTTGTGTCTCGTAACTTTAATGTTCTGTGCTGTGGAACGTAGCCTAATAAAAAATGGTTCCTAAAATTGAATGGATTCTTTAGCAGCACTACACACAAACTTGAGTCTCGTCCCACTATAAAATTACATAAAAGTAAAACAAATCTATCATCATTTTCTTTCTTCTTATGAGCAGTAAAGAGTTAAGTAAACTTTGTATTTTATATTTATTTTAAAAAAAACTATAACTATGGTAAGTAGCTACAAAAGAAAATGGTCCAGAGATAACTAAAATAATTTTAATTTTCAAAGACAAATACAAAATTTTTGCATTACAGATCACGGTTTGTCCAGTATATGCTCCGGGGGGATTCCCCGTTCAAGAGCAGCATTATTCTAGTGCTTTTATTCTTCTCCAAGAGGGCGTTGCAAGCGGATCCTGCAGAAGTGAGGTGGGCGGGGGGAAAATGCATTGGCTACAAAACATTATTTTCTGTGTTTATGAGTTTATTTAAGTGCATTTATTAATATAATATAAATCAAAAGTCAACAACAGTGTTTTTAACTTTTAAAAGGATGAACATTATTTTTTGGCCAGGATTTTGCGACAAATACTCCACTGTGAGACGCCTAGAGGAAGAGGTTGTCGGTGATTGGCCCAAGATGATGATATTCAAAGCTTCATAACTTGATAAATCTTAGTCTAATCGGACCTAAAATCGAGCCTATCTTCCGATGCGATTTTTTTACCCGGTTATTGGATTTAAAAAACATAACCGATTATAACCGGGACAAAAAAAATAACCGAAAAAACCGGTTAACCGAAACAAGAAAAAAAAAATTTTCGGTTAAAACCGGTAGGTTTTCCCCATCCCTATAGTGGAGAAGGAACGCCGTTCTGGCACTGCTTTTTTTTCATGAGGAATAAATAAGAAAAAAATGTGAAAACGTCCTTAAAACGGCGCGATTTTTTGTCACCCAGATTAGAGCATCCCGCCACTGCTTATTTTGCGACTGCATCACTATTCTCGCGCCCTTTAAAAGGATTACCTGAACTTGGAATAAGAGGAAATGTTTCCTCCAGTGGCGAATCCGGGGGGGGGCCCCCCCCCCCCCCCCCCCCCCCATAGATAAACCAAAATTCTTGATTTTAGTTAAAATCACTACAACTTTTTGTTCCTAATTTTCATTTTAAATAATAATAATAAAATCGTGACAGCATTGATTTCTGGCTTGACATGATCGAAAATTGTCCTACTTTTCTAGTCATTCCACTTGTAGTTGTAGAGTTGCCGCTGTCGAAAACATTTTTTGTCTAGTTATTTCATTGTATTTTTTATTAAATTATCAAAGTATTGTAGTTTTCTTTATGATTCTTATTGTTAGGTGCGGAAGGTCTGTAAAGTTAAAGTGTTTTGGTTTACATGAGCCATGAGGTTTGGCATTCGTCACTACGATACAAAATTTTTATGACCTCCGCCCCCCCCCCGACCCGAATCCTGGATTCGCCACTGGTTTCCTCTCAGCAATAATGAAAAAATATATATATTTCTTCGAATAATTTAATCTTCAATAATTCTATTTAAAACCGTTTTAATTCTGGTGAGAATCTGTGCGATTTTCGAAGTTTAGTGGTACTCCAAAAGGCTTATGTAATGAATACTGAGCTTATGGCATAAGCTCTGCGTTCGTTACTTCAATCATCCACATGATACTCAACTTCATAATTTTTCTTCGAATTAATAACTGCATAACATAATGATTGAAAGACAGATTATAACTGAAACTTGCCAGATGCATGCTGAAGTTTTTTTGTGCATAGTTCTCACGTAAAAAAAAAGTTCTGGAAAATTTAATTTCTTATGGATATTTAGATAATGTCGACGAGATACAAATGGCCTTAAACCACGAAACAAATAAAATAGTGTCAAACTCTTTAACAAAAGATGGGAGTACATATACGTATATGTATTTCCGTTGAAGGTTATTCTAATTTTATAAAAATGGGTAGTCATATTCCAATAAACTTCAAACGAATTTCATTAATAAGAGACATTCAGTCTCGGATTTTGCTCTATCAGGAAAACATTGCAAAGAAAATCAACAAAAAAATAAAACCACAAATGTAATCCCTGTTTTTGATGCGGCAAAATGCATAGCGTATGATTTAAGCGTTTCCGAACAAAATGAATTAGTCGGACCTCTATTTAACGAACCTCTGTTCTGCGAATTTCTCTATTTTGTGAACTTTTCCTTCGAACCAAGAACATTTTGCGAATTTCTTCGTAAAATAACCTCCAAATAGCGAAGTGCATTCTCTATTTAACGAACTTTGTCTTGTGATACAATATTCTTTTTCTCCCTATTTCTCAAAATATTCCTGAAAATTTCAAACTTATTCTTTCTTTTAACACATTTTAAGGTGATCAATGACCTTGAACTGGCTTTACCAGTCGCCTAACTCCGCCGAGAGCATTAAAATCTCTGTCATTCTTTGCATTTCATCCAGGAAGTGAAACCTTTATCCACCCCCTCACACACCACTGCCCACTTCACTAGAAAAACTTTCAATATCCCCCTTTCACCCTCAATGGATCTGTCCCGTCTCCATAAACTAGTCTCCTGTTTTCTAGATTGTTGATCAGAGTCGTGCTGGTAATTTCGGTTCTCGTAGCTGGAAAATGTCAGAGCGAAAGTGCTTGAGCATCAAAGAAAAACGATGATGTGCTGATTGATGATTTTCTTGCACTTGATTCTGAAGCTGAAGCCTCGGAAACACTAACTGAATTGGATATTTTGGACAGTGTGAAAAAAACCCAATACAGCAATAAATTGCGACGAAGATGATGTAGATAGAAATGATTATGATGCAGAAATCAACAAACCTTCGTATGATGAAATGCTAAAATCATTTGACCCGACGCTGATTAATTGACCCGACGTTTGAAGAAAATACGCCTGAAGGGGCTTTTGGTGCATTGCAAAGATGCGAGACGTATTATGAGAGAAAACACTTTTCCAAACAGAAAACTGAGACAAAATTAACAGACTTTATCAATAATTATATAAATTTAAGGACACATGTGGTGTTATATGCTTAAAATTAATTGTTATAATAAATGCGATAATGTCATTAAAATTCATTAATTTTAATATAAAATTATTTTTTTAAATAGAAAATACAGTGTATTCCAGGACAATATTTTGTTTCATTCTTGTTTTCCTTGCAGATTTCTTTTTGACGGGTACGATATGTAAAACAAATAGATATTAATTTACAAAATAAAGATGTGATGAATTACTTTTTTTAAATAATATTTAATGTTTATGAGTTTAAAATCTGTTTTGTGTAGTTTAAAGTATTTTAAAAGGTGAATTTCTATTTAACGAATTTTCCATATAAGGAACTTTTTTTCGGGATTTAGCGACTTCGTTAAATAGAGGTCCGACTGTAAATATCCTTTGATTATTACTGGTACTTGATTACAATACAGATGAATAGCATTATTTATGAAAAATACACTTAGTTCTTTCCCAACATTTATAGTCAACCAAATGCTCTTATCTAATTTAATGCATGCTGTCTGAAAGAGTCATTCTGTTTTGAGCAAGCATTCCTTTGTTATATCCCTAAAATAGCGTTTTTAGAAAAGAATCAATAATCTAACGATCTGTTGTTAACTGGTTATTATTACCAGTTTGATTGCACAAGTTATTATCACCAGTTTATTTCTTGCAGTTTTGAAGCAGTTTTCTTAAATGAAATTCCATAGTTAAGTACTTTCAGCATCGAATGTTTGTTTTTAAATCTAACATTTGTGTATATCAAAACTGCTTTTGTTTAGAAATTAGTATAACAATGTTTATAAAGAAGAATAGCGGATTTTCTACATTGAAATGATTTTATATCATCTCAAAATGCTGTTTGGTTTAGTCTAGATATAATGAGGGAGGAAGATAAAACTCGTCTATTTTATTTTATGCAGATTTTCTTTTTCAGTAGCAATTTAAAGTTTTAATTTTTTGATCAAATCTGAACTTTTACTGGAAGAGTCGTCAGCAAACAATCATAATGAAAAAGAAAAATTCCCCAGTTTTTGAATATAATAGAGAACAGAACACACACTTGATTATTATTTAATACTACATTAGGCAAAGGGTCCTCTTGAAAATAAAATAAACTGTAGAGAAATGCGAAAGTTTCTTCAGAAATTTCCAATTTATCTTGGCCTAAAGGCAACATTTTATAAATATTGTAATTTTCGTTAAAGCGGGGCATTTAAAACTTGAATCCATCTAATTACAAGCAAATGTTGCGAAAACATTCTGTTTATCATCCGGTAAGCGTAGCTGAAAGCAAATTTATGCTAAATTAATGTACGAATGCGTTTTTCTAAAATATTACACTCATAAATGATTCTGAGATGCAGTGAAACAGTTCCTTTCGTAATATTACTTTGCAAGAAAAGAAAATGATTACAGTTTTAAGCGAAATTGTACTTTTCTTTATATAACGCCTAGTAATTTATAAGGGTAATTGCTTCTTGTGACAACAAATTTGAAACAATAGCAAGAGATTTCAGTTTCCATTTCCTCTTCTAATGAAATAAGGTTAATTTTGTGTCCTAATATAAATACAAAATTTGCGATTTTATTTTGTATGTGTAATTTTTAAAAAAATTTCATGTTTTATGTTCCTGTATTGCATTTGAATAGATATGCATAACTTTTGCTTATAAATATTTTTAGAAGTCGATAAACTATGGAATTTTGTGAAATATAAATATAAGGAGATGTCAGTCTACAGAACGTTTACAGAAAACGTTATAAAAATGAGAATCCGGTAAGATTGGAAATGTATAATAAATTAAAATTATAGCAACAAAAATTTAATATTAGTTTAGTAGCCGGGTGGTTGGGGCGTGAAAAAAGGCCGAATTCGGAATTATTTAATTCGGAAAGCTGGAAATTGTTTTAATCCCTTCAGTTTAGGTCTGGAATGAATATACTAAGTTTTCCCCCTCTTGCTAGGTGAGCTTTAGCCGCTGCGTGCAGATTTGTAGTCAGGAAATAGGACTTTTTTTAATAATCGAGCAATATCTCAAACACAACTCATGCTATCAAAAAATTATAGTATAAAAGTTGTAGAGCTTGAAATTCTGAATAAAATGAGTACCAACACTTATTATATTCAATGAAAATTAAGCTCACAACTGCGTTTCAGAGTTTTTCCTAAATCGCTAATCAAGCACTTGAAACGAGAACGAACCAAGTTATCTCTTCACCCTGCCTCCAGTTGTTATATAGACCTGGCTGATATACCCGGCGTTGCTCAGGATAAAAACATTTTTAAATCCAGGTACTTATAACACTTTCAACTTAATGAAAGAGTTTTTCGCAGCAGCGTCTTTCATTGATTTTCATTAATCCACTGCCGTGTCCTCTCTACCAGCAGTTTAACACACATCTCCTTAGTTTGAATCTCTTGGTCAGATTCCAATAGTCCCTTGCACTCCATTTTCCCCTCCCCATCATCGCTAAGTAGACAACATAAGATCTTTGTAGTACGAAAGTTGTAGAGCTTGAAATTCTGAATAAAATGAGTACCGACACTTATTATATTCAATGAAAATTAAGCTCACAACTGCGCTTCAATGTTTTGCGCTGATCAAGCACTTGAAGTGAGAACGGACCCAAGTTATCTGTTCTGTTCACCCTGCCTCCATATCTATATATATAAAAGGCAAATACCAGAACTCACACATCACGAAATCTTCCAAACCACTGGGACTGGAAACTGGGTTGCTTGGTGGTTGCTATTTGGGTAGTAGGTGCTCACTAAGAAAGGATTTTTCGAAATTTGTAATTAATTAAAAACTACCTTAAAGTTTTTACGCAATGACTTCGGAGCATATTGTCGCAAGAAAACCATTTTAACACCACCTTAAAGTTTAAAAAATTGGTTTTTCAATTACACCAATTTTGTTTACATGCGACGTTCTGTTTAATTTTAAATAATTTTTGAAAATGTTTTCAAACACAATCTCCAGGTCTGAAGCGGTCCCTCAAGGTTCTCCCCACCCTTTCCAGTTCTAATCTTACAACTGGAAAGGGTGGGGCGGTTACACAGCAGGCGAGGAGGGCCAGTCGCCCCTTTTCAGCTGCCTGAAACTAGGAATTACAAGAAAGCAATGGTGTTCGGGAAAAACTGACTAATTTTAAAATTTTATTCTCTCCCCCCTCTGCTCCCTGGTATAGGGAGTAGCGAATAAAATTCTTAGGCTTTGCGAGATGCGTGGCCCCATTGGAAATAATTTTGGATGACCCCAATATATTTAAATTTTAAGAAATAATATATAATGAAATTTTAACAAATACTAGGAGGCTCTGCCCCCTGCTCGCTAAAGCTCGCCAACCCCCTGAAGGATTGCACTGCAATCCTCCTTAAAAATTGCTTTTTTCAACAAAATTTCAAATATCCCCTCTATACAATGAAATGTAATTCAGAAAAGCTTCCCCACATGTATACATGCTTATTCCAATAATTATTGAGTTAAGAAAGATATAGTATTTTTCTCAGTGTAGTCATTTGTGTTTTAAATCTCAGAAAATTCTAGTTTTCGTAGAATGATATAACCCATCTCGCAACCTTTTAGGTAAAAAAAGGACAGTTTAAAAAAAAAAGTGGCTTGAGACACGTTCATATTAACTATTCAAAATTAAAACCCATGATAATTATTTGCTTTCAGCCTTTTGTAAATGATAAGATAGCTTTTTTTCAAAACTTTCCCAAATCCTTGCTTTTTTAACAAAAATTTTAAATATGCACTCTTTTTTTATGAAATATTATACAGAAAAGCTTCCCCCACTTGTATACATGCTTATTCCAACAATTATTTAGTCAAGAAAGCTATAGTGTTCTTCTCAGTGTAGTCATTTGTGTTTTAAATCTCAGAAAATTCTAATTTGTCGAAGAATGATGTAACCCATCTCGCAACCTTTTATCTGAAGAAGGACAGTTTAAAGAAAAAAGTGGCTTGAAACCTTTTCATATTAACTATTCAAAATTAAAACCCATAATAATTATTTATCCTTAGCATTTTAAACTTTCTTTCCTTCAAAATCTTAAACATGCACTTTTTTAAACGAAATGTTGCCTCTGCACGTGTAAACACACTCCCTCCAATTATTATTAAGTGAAGAAAGGTATACTATTTTCCTCTGTATAGATGGAACTCGGAACATTTGAGCTGTCGAGAGATGAATAAACCAATTTTTCAGAAACTTTTAGCTGAAAAGGGCATTCAGTATTAAACACACATTCATTCATTTGTCTAATCCAATCTGTATTACTCAAACTTATTTAATTCAAACGATTTAAACTCAAAAAAAAAAAAATCGCTGTTTCCGACTTCAAACCAATTCAAGAATCTCGGCGTCAGGGTTGAGATTCGTAAACAAACTTATCGTTGCCAACAGGGAGAAAGAAATAAAGGTCCTTTTTGCGCCACGCATAAGCGTTTTATATAATATAGATATTAATAATCTCGACCATTAAATATTTAATAATTTGAAAAAATAATTTTAACAATTTTACTTAATACTTAAAAATATTTTTTAATTGAAAAAGTGAGCAATTTTTTATTGCTTTTTTGATGGGATATTTTGTAGAATAGCTAAGAAACCCGAGTGAATTAAGGGCCTTAAAAAGGAATTTAATCTTGATCACTAAAGACACAATGTATGGTCTAAAACTAACGAAAACAATTCAGAAATATATATAAGAATAAAATTTTCAGTCTTGACGTCCTACTAAGTAAAAAAAAAAAAAAATCAAATTACATACGATAGTTTAACAATACCTTAAAAGGAAAATCAAAGGACAATAAAAGAAATCATTCTAATTGCCGTTGAATTCGAATTAAAAAATTTTCAAATTAGCCAAGTTCTACCGTAATAATAAAAGCACCTTATACTGTATTTACATATTAGCATTAGAAAAAAGTGCCCATTCATAATTCACTCCAGTGGCGGCAGGTCGGGGGGGGGGGGGCCGACGAGGGTCAGTCGCCCCCTACTTTTTGGGGGGAGAGTTTAAATTTTTATTTCATTTTAACTGCCTGAAACTGCGAATTACAAAAAAGCAATAGTGTTCGGGAAAATTAAGTAATTTTTGAATCAAATTTTTAACCTCTATGCTCCCGTGTCTTTAGATGTTTATAAATTTTTTGCCGCCTCACTTTTTCCACCCACTAGTTCACACAGGGCGTCAAGCATGTACACGCGGCGCGACCCTATTCAGCGCTGATCATTCTACCAATGAGTGATGAATTGAGTGAGACTTACTGGAAACGGTAGTTTTTAAGTTTCCTTAGCTGTGAAGCTGTATATAGAATTATATCACTTGCATCTTAAAATTTACGTCTTTATATTTTTACTATTTGCCAAATACAATAAAATATTCACTTTTTTGTTCATCTTTCCTGAGTTATTGTTGGTGATACGACGGGGAATGCTATAATTAATATAAAATACAAAAATAAAACTAATTTAAACGGGCGAAACAAAGGCGGTTAGTTATATATACATTTTAAATTTGTTCAGGATGCCTTTATAATTATTTCAAGGCTTTATTAAGTATATTTTGAGAGGAAAAACCACTGTTGTTATGATTTAACAAAGGAAAACATCACACGAAAGGAAAGCTTCAACAATGATTGAGAGCCTCTTTATTAATTAGAAGCAACGGATTTCGCATCCGATGGGAGTTCTTCAAGATAATTCAAAGCTTCTTCTGCATTCAGGTAGACAACGGCATTTTAAGTAAATTACCGATTGATAAAACTGTTGATAATAATTTTGGCGATGTTACATTTAAACGGAAAACAGAATAATGCCTATTCGTGGTTTTACTTTCAAGGTGAAAGTTCATGATGAATTAATTCCTATGAATCCTGACACAATATTCAGAAGAATCTTTCTCCTAAAAAAGTCTGATGCAGAGTTACAGAAATATTTTGAATTTGAGCTGGCTCCTTTTCCATCGTCGCTCTTTGATGAAAGAGGACTGCGCAAGACCCGCAAGTCGGTCTTTTACGATTTGTTTTCTACTGCGACTGGTGTGCATTTCACCTCAGCATGTTACGTGCAGCTTGATATCCTTTGTTTCTGGCGCATTCCGAAGGCGTCACTCTTACTGGTACATTGGCAGAAGATAATTTTACTTTCTTTTTCCTCTAAAGTTTTTCTTATTTAAGAAAGGGGTTTTCCCCCTTTATTTCAATTATTGGACAAATTCAGGCCACAGAGGGAATATTATTTGACTGTTTAGTCATTCCCTTGGCAGAAAATTTATCCATATTAGAACTCTGATGCGAGTGGCACGTTGAAAAAGTTCGCCATTCGAGTTTTCTTCCACTTTTTCCATTTTATTTATTTATCTTACTGTGTTTTAATCTTAATTAAAGCGTAGTTTTTGTTGTTTGATTGTCTCTTAAATGGTTAGTTAACTTCAGACAATATTGATAATGCAATAACTGGATGCTGCTGCGTTGGCGCGCAGAAGGTATATTGTTATCACTATTGTTTACTTCTGTTTTTTTCTGTATTTTTTGTAATTAAATATCTTTCTTTTGTGGTTTATTGGAAGTTGCTGCATTTTTGCGCCATTCTGTATAATACAAAGTTTAATTTTTAATATATCTTGTTAAATTATTTCACTTGTACTTGTTATGTGGTTGATGGTGGATTTCTGTTACATCTGGTGTTGTGACAGGCAAAGGAATCATTTTCCTTCATTCTGAAGAAATATGTTGACTATGCCAAAAAGCATTTCAATAGTTTTTGACGGTTGCCCTGAAGATGAGCTAAAAGTACAAAATCAGTAGAACGTATCCAGATGAACAAGAAACACATAGCTGGTTATATTATGTTTGATGAATCGATGTCAGCCACTGTGAGGCAAGAAGAAATTTAATCAAATGAAAAGAAAAAGCAAAGGCTTATAAGTATGTTATGTGTTAAGTTTCAGAAAGAAGTTTTGTTGTGAAGCAAGCTGAGGAAGATGCTGATTATCTAATAATCGAAAGTGCTTTCAAATAGAATAAGGGTAACAATGTGTTGCGGGTTTTGGTGAAGATATCGACCTTTTGGTCAGCATCCACTAATTCCGAAAAGCGGAATTAGTGGAATTTTTCTTCTTAAAGTCTGGGAGAGGTAAGGCAGAAGGTGCTTTATTTTGTGCAGCAAATCCTGAACATTGCTCCACACATAAGGGACAATATTTTGTTTCTTCATGCGCTCAGTGGTTGCGATACCACATCTGCTGTTTTCAGGCATGGCAAGAAGAAATTTATCAATGTTCTGAACAGTGACGAAACAAGTGTGTGTGTGTGTGGGGGGGGCAACCGGGGCAGTTTCTCCGGGCGTCAGTCCGGGGGAGGTGAAAAATTTCGGAGGAAAAAATAGCATAAAAAATATAAATATATATATATTTTACTTCTTATTTTCTGTTTAAATTCTAGCCCGGAATCCAGTTGTAATGTTATTAAATAATTACATAAAATTAAGATGAGTCTGTTGATAAAACCCAAGCAGGGCGCTGAGGGGTGTGACTGACGGATTCGCGTAGGAATGTGGGAACGCATCGCACTACATCGCACTTCCTTCCGTGTATGCGCCTGTACGGACTCAGGAAATGGGCTCATATTACACCCCCTATCACCCCTTTACTGAGTAAAATCGTCCAAAAGGGGCAGTCTTCGGATATTGAAACGGACGGTAGAAGACAATTCCGAAACGTGACATCACTCTGTTACTCAATGAAAGATGGCCAGAAAATTGTCGGGCGCTGAAAACCGTAAAAAAGCTAAACAGCAGGGGTAGTACCAGAGGGGGGAACGGGGGAGTCAGGGCCCCACTGTCGGGCAGGTTGTGCCCCCTGTCGAAAAAAATTTTTTGTACCCCGACGGGGAAAATTTTTATACGGGGTATTCAACTAGTTGATTAATAAAGATCTGGCGAAAATTTGAGACCAATTTCAATACACTTGTCCCCCCCCCCCCGTACAGCAGGTCGTGCCCCTTGTCGGGGAGACCGTGCCCCCCATCGAGCAAACTCTAACGCCACTTCTGATAAAGAGAGAGAAAAACAAAGTCATGTGTCCTCCTCATTTTTGTCATTGTGGCTAAAAGAAAATAAGAAAATACCAATGAAGGTAATCTGCTCGTTTTCTTTGTTAAGTATCAGTTTTTCAAAACTATCACTGGACAAGTGGTTGTCCTTTCGAATTTTGTCTACATTAGGCACACATTAAAGCAGTGGTTCTCAAAAGGGGCGCCCTGGAAGATTTTCGGGTGAGCCCTGAGGTATTCCAGAGAAATATGTGTCCAGATATAAAAACAAATACATTTACTATTTTTGTTATCAGTTTTCCAGTTCAAAGACAGTTTTCATTGCAAACAGTTAACCTTTCTGGTTGCTTTTCTTTCCCCCTTATGATTAAATACAAGGAATTGTCTCTTGAAACCTTTTTGGTTTTCCATAAAAGAAGAATATGTGTCAATATGTAAAAAAGCTTTAAACTTTTTACTGCAATTTTCAACATCATATTTATGTGAATTAGGATTTTTTTTCCCTCACCACCATTATGTGCAAAAAGAGAGGAAATTTGACGAAACTAATGACGAAATGAGAGTGCCTTCCAAATATGTGTTCAAACATCGAATAAATCGCTAGGACACATCAAGCTAGTGTTTCTCATAAACACAAGAATGAATAAACTTAAGGTGTGTTTCATTTTATCTGTTTTCATCGCTTTATTTATTTTTTTTGTTATATTTGACTTAATTATTATAACAGATTTCTCTGAAATTTGTATATGGTGCGCCTATAATTATTTGTGGTATTTTAAATGCGCCCTGACTTTAAAAAGTTTGAGAACAGCTGCGTTAAAGATACATTTACTATTGATAATATTTCATACGCTTATCGTTTTCACGATGTATTTGATTCTAATATTACCCTGAAATTTATGTTTCATGCTACAAATAAAATTTTGATATAAACGCTTAACTAATCGACTTATTTAATTTTTCTTTTACCTGTCCTGGCAGCATTTGTTTCTATCACAATGCCATATATATAAACGTTCACTTTAATAATACTGTACGTACACACGACCTTTATATCCAACTAGCAGTACGCGCACGGCGTTGACCGTGACTTCAACAAAATAAAAAAGTCCAAAGTTTTGAAAACGAAATCAAAACACACACAGATATATATATGCGGAACTATATTTTGTATATAGCTCATGTCATTACAATATCTAAAATGAATTGGTAAGCATTTAGTTATATTTTCTCGTTTCTTATCTTTAAATATTTTGGCGATTTACTCCCATACTATTTGTTTTTTCCAACAATTGGCTTTCGCAGAGGGTTGGCGCCTTTAAATTCGGATTAATGCGATATATCGGTTCCCAAAGCTGATAAGCATTTCATTGTTGGAATTCAATTTCTGGATTGTCTTTTTCATAGTAATAATAATCTAACTAGTATTAATACATTAGTTTTTAAACTATCTTTTTGTATTTCATTGTATGATTATTAATAAGGTAACATTATTTTATTTTTAATTTTAAATATTAGTTTAATAAGTGTTTATATTCGAAATGTTACTTGAATTTTGATTGTTTGAAAAATATTTAACTATATATATATAAAATGTTTTCGTGGTTGTAGTCAGTAAAAAGCCGAGTTATACTCTAATTTTCTTTATTATCCAAATATTTAAGTCATTTTTTGGAGAGTAGCGGGCATACGTGCATCTTAGTTGAAGTTTTTAAGTAAAAAGCGAACAGAAAATCCCTGCGTTTTCTCAGGTAGGGATTTAACATATAGACACGTGATCAAAGTGAAGGGAATAATAGCTATTTTTAGTATATTACGTAAGTGTTTTAGAGAAAAGTCTGTCTCCAACAAGTCGCTAATTTCGAAATTTATGTTGGCGAGTGGAAGCGATTAAAATATTCTTTTAGTAATAAATATGCCAAACGAGAGATTTAATATACCTACAGCGCGGGAAATAAAACAAAATTGCAGTTTAGGAAAAGCGATTTTATAATACATTAATATTGTACTAAGATTTTAAAATATATAATATTAGAATTTGAATTAAAATTAATTGAGATTATTATATACTATATATATTATGATTTCGCCCTCGGTTTTTAGTTAAAGCACACGCAGGAACTTTCTTTTAACTAAAGATATTAACATATATGCGGGACTATAAAACGTATAAAAAAAATAAATAAAATGATTCTTAGATAGGTAAAATGAAGTAATTAAGATTAGCTGACGCAATAAAATGATCGAGAGTATATGACTGTAGCTTGATACCGCCAGCCAATCGGATAGTGGAAATGCATTCTGGGAACTCAGAGTAGCCTTGGGTTGTACGAAAGCTCTTCGATTCGGATATGCGAGAGAAAATGTTTTGAACTGATCAATAAAAAAATAAGATTTGAAAGTTAAAAATATAAATGAGAAGTGAATAATATTTAAAAAATTCTCAAAATTCAGTAAATTATGTTAAAAATTCAAAACAAACTTTATTAAAACAAAAATTGTTTGTTCTATCCGATGGTGCATTGATTGTTTTTCAACGATCATTAGAAAAGATACTAGAGCCATAAACGTGCCAAAAATGACCCAAAACCACTCAAAACATTAAATAAAAAAATTTTAGTTTAAATTTTAAAATTCTGGCTTCGTGGTGCGTTGAGTCACCATTAAGACTACCTGTGTGCCAATTTTCATGGCTGTAAGTGCTATAGATTCGTGTGGACATCGCACACACACGCAAACATTGCCTTTTATAAGTATAGATTAAACAAGCCTATCCCTATTTTTCAGAGATTAGGGTTTATTATGTTTTAGGGCTGATTTTGCTCGCATTTTATTTCAGATGAGAGCAACACTGAACGCGCTGGTG
>BGPR01000046.1:2014528-2025577 GCA_013235015.1 Araneus ventricosus | reverse complement strand
ATTGCTCAGATTGGCTGGCTTTAATATCTAGGGGATATTTGCACTGCTGGGATGTTTATTTCTTTATGACTCCTATCTGTTGAATGATTATGTGTTAGTATAAAATAAATTGGAAGAGTATATGTACTGACCGATAAATCTAGCATAACCTTTTGAGTAGAAATTGATAAAACATTGATATATTTGAAAATTAAATGTTATGAAACAGAGAATCACGACGTAACATTGCAATGTCTGAAACAAATAAAGTCATTAAGGTGTCTGTATTGAACAATATGTAATATTTACTACTTATGTAACATTAACATAAAGGAATCTACCTTCGCCTTCCAGCTTGTCGAAAGGGATTTTTTTTATTCATTTCTAACCAAATTGTCGCTACTCATCACAGAATACTTAAACTCTATTTCAACAAATAGCCTATCCTTGTGCAGACTATCTCGGCACAAATTTGCCAAAGTAGTAGCCTTCTCATCTTAAAGTTTGTTATCAAGAGTCGTCAGTTGTTTGGGAGACAAGAATCCGAAAATTTCTTATCTTACCTTGCATTGTTTGAATCGTCTCTAACTCGGCTTATTCTGTCATTCACTTGCGGTAAGGCAAGTTTGACTTTTTTTATGTTGAGAAATTGTGAGCTTTCTTAGCTTCTCACATTTTTCTGTCAAAAATCTTTTTCTTCTCCTCCTCTTCCTTACCTTCTTAAAGACGGGTCTACATTAAGCGCAAGACAAGATTGTTTTGTTTCTTCAAGGACTTCATCTCACAATTGCACCTCTGCAATCTTATTTGTGAAGCCAGTCCTTTAAGATGTTGCAGGTAACATCAATGGCTATGTCCTCTTTTTGAAGCATTTTAAAACGATGTCTATTTTTTTAATGTTTTCTGCCAGAAGCAAGTAAAAGCTGGCACCAGTCTGAATACTTTTCAAAGTGAAACAGCCCCAGACTCTGCTCTAGGGCTTCTGATACTGCATCTAATGCCAGGATTGCCAGGGATTCAAAGCTCAAGCACCTTTGTCCAAGTGTTTTTGTGGACAACAGTTACAGCTTCTCTACGAGATGACTATCGAGTGTCACTTTCTTTTCTTTAGTGCCAGTGTATACGAGTAGCTTAATAAACCTCCCATCTATTAGTAGAAACTCTAAAGATATGTGTAAAGCCATCTATCAGTTCGGAAGTAACCTGACTCATGTACTGATGATAGCACATTACCGACCAAATCATGCTAGTATGGGAGCGCAGTCAAGAATTTGGCTAAAGGGTTACTTTCCAAATCGTCCGATGTCCTATATTTACCAACCATGTTTGCGCTGTTATCGTATGGTTGCCCCAGCGATTCTTACATGTCAATCCTTCTTGTTCAATTTTCTTCACATTTCCGATGAGTGAGACTCAGAGTTTCGGTCCTCAAGGTAAAAAAAAGTCATGAACCTTTCATTAATTTCAGAACATTGTTTGCAACCACTCTCACGTACCTCAGAAAACCTGAGACATTAGCGCAAGGTAGTCTGCTTCCAGGTGTATAATCAAACGATGACAGCATAGTATTGGCTTTCCTTTACTCCTCTTCTTGGTTGTTCTCTTATTTTTATGAAATATACTAGAAATCTATTTGAATTTAGATGAAAACTTGACCCTTTCTAAGGAAGGATGAAGTTCGCCAAGTGGAGGTGTGATGGCAAGAGACAAGTTCTATGATCAAGAAATTTACCACATCTTGGATCTCGAAAATCCACATTATTCTGGCGTTTGAACCCGAAGAAGACTTCCTTGCTGACCAAATGTAATATTGCATCGACAATCGAATCGTAGAACAGCCTTCAGTGACTCTACTCCTTTTTTAATTCAACCTGCAGATCTTTGTCGATTCCTCTTTTCTCAAGATGCTTCTAGATTTTTCCAACAGTTCTTGTGGTTTAACAATTTTCATGTTCTGATAATCTTTTCTCCAACTTTTTCCAGTTATAAAACCTTCTCTTCAACCAAGGATGATTTCGATCTGACTGAATTCTTACTTATAAAAGTCAATGTTTGGTGTGTGTGCGATCCAGACGAATCTATCCCCAGCCATGAAATTAAGTACAAGTACGTAATGGTTACTTCTCAATGCACCCGTGGCCAGAATTTTAAAATTTAATCAGAAACTTTTATTTAATGTTTTGTGTTGTTTTGGATCATTTTACGTTTACGGGTAGTATCTTTCTTAATGATAGTTGAAAACAATCCATGTACATCAGGATAGAACGAACAATTTTAGTTCCCAATTTTGTTTGAACGTCTAACATAATTTACTGAATTTTGAGAAATTTTTTAAAAATAGTAAGATTTGGCATCTAAATTTTATTTTTGTTTTTAAATTTGTGCATTCACGTTCTAAAACGCTAATTTTTTTCATTTTTTTTTTAAGTAATGAATGAAATAATCAGAGATTTTTTTATTTTAATGTTTTGTGTTGTTTTGCATTTTCGGCAGGTTTACGGCTGTAGTATCTTTTCTAATGATAGTTGAAAACAATCGATTCACCATGGATAAACAAACAATTTTCTTTTAATAAAATTTGTTTGAGCTTCGTTAATAACGCTATCTCTTTCATTTTTTGAGGTAAGAATAGAATATACCCCCCCCTCTGATTTAAAACAAGAACGGTTAAAATATCTGTTATGGTTGGAATTAATTAATTTTTTCTGAAGTGTTAAAATATTTTCGATGCAATTTTACATCTCTCGATTCTTCGTAAACAAGGTCAAGCGTTCCATTCTCCAGCATGCATTTCTTGTCGAAACCACAGAAAGAGCACGTGACGTCATAATCCCTTTGTTTTCAACGCGTCGACATAAGATTCTTTTAATTTGTATTTTACATAATGTAGCTTCAAAGTTTAAACCTAAAGTAGACGATTTCATCTCTTTTTTTTTCCCTTCTTCTCTGATTCATTTTGGATGTATTTAAAATACCAGAAATTATGTTTGTCGTATTGCCATTTAAAATCGTTTTAAATTTCATCTGGTTTCATTCTTTAACGTTTCACCTGGTTTATAGGAATCAACTCTCTTAAATCCTAAATTGTTTTTCGAAAATATCGGTTTATTTTGTACTGTAACTTCATTGAAATCATTCTGTGAATGGCTTTGATTCAAAGTACCTAATGTCACCAATTAACTATTTTAAACAGGATCCAAAGATTTTAAGGCGTCAGACTGACTGAATTATAATCTCCATTTTAGCGAGCGAACCAGCTGGTTGTTTTTACTCATTTTGAATTCTAATAGCATCGTGTGCAGCAAACTTTATAATTTCATTGTCGCTTTAAAAAAAAAAAAATCGTTTCTTCAGTTAATGTCATTACCGCATAAAATAAAATAAGCGGCCAAAATCAATAATATATATATATATATATTATATTGATTTTTTCAAAATTTATTTTATGTCATTGTGGTTTTAACAAATTTTTTGTTGAAATTCATGATACCACGCTGTTATAACGTATTACTAAATTTTGAGAAATTTTTAAAAATAGTCGCATTTTTTCAAGTCATAGTGGCGTTTCTTTTTTTTTTTTCATTTTGTTGAAGTCCTGATTCCACGGGCAACACCTTGCGCGTAAACAATACGTGAATTCATAGATTTCTCCTAACATTAAGTTACTACTAACTACTTAAGTTATACTAACATCTTCTGAAGCAGACGAACTTTCGGGATCCAATTAGCATTGGTACTCATTTTATTCAGAATTTCAAGCTCTACAACTTTTATACTATAATTTTTTGATAGCATGAGTTGTCTTTGAGATATTGCTCGATTATTAAAAAAAGTCCTATTTCCTGACTACAAATCTGCACGCAGCGGCTAAAACTCACCTAGCAGGAGGGGAGAAACTTAGTATGTTCATTCCAGACCTAATGTAAAGGGATTAAAACCATTTCCAGCTTTCCCCGAATTCAACTACCCTACCACTGAACTATAAAGCATATTTTTCCAGTTTTTCGATGGGCTTGAAGAAAACCAACTTCTTCAAAAACCATAAAATGATATATCAAATTTGGCTGCATTAAATTTAAGTTACAGCTTTGCGTAACATTTTCGAAAACCTGTCTACTTTCAAAATTACTAAAGCTGTGAAGAAGAAAAATAGATATATTAGAACACCAGACTTAGTGAAAACAGATTTTGCATAGAATGCAAAGAATATTTTTTTATGGAAGAGGTGAGGCAGCTTAACCTCTTTAACACCCTCTTAAATTTTCATTTGTAACACCCAATTTCAATTTTCAAAAATTTTATATCTTCAACCTTGTTTCGCATTCAGTTTTCATTTTCTTCGAATATTTTGAATGCGAAATTGCAGGATGTTAAGCTAAAAACTAAATCTAAGGTAAGGTTTTTTTTCTTTTTCTAAATCTCTCTCTAATTTATAATTTAGGAATAAATAAAGGGAAAGAAAATGCTACTTTTTCGATTGGGCAAAAGAAATATTAAAAAAAAATCCTCTATATTCTTCATTAATAAAGACAAAATTGCAATTGAATTTTTTTTTTGTCGGATTCGTACTATTGAAATATTCACTAAAGCATTTTATATTAGGTATTTACTGTGTAATTAATGTTATCACAGCAGTTAGCAAAAATATAAAGTAAAAATCTAATAACGTGCGAATTTAAATAAAAATGCTTTTGATCAACTTAATGGTCTCGCAGATCGTGAACGAGTTCTGTTTTTTCATAAATTAATTTTCCAAGATTAAAGCTTAGTGCGCAGAATGCGCATAATTTTATATCATATTCAAGTTGTTTAATAAGATGTAGATTTTAAGAAAATAAACTATGATTATGTGCATTAAAAATGTGATAATATAAACTATGATTATGTGCCTCGTTAAAATAACTCTATTAAGTAATTAATTGAGTTCCGTATGGGCCCATCCCTGTTTTGGAGAAAAGCTGAAAAAATTTGAATTGATTTTTTGTTTATGTATTAAGTATATGACTAACGAATTTCTTGGGGACATTTGGTTTTCGTAGCATGTTTTAACAGCTTTGAAAGTCTTGGAGTGAAAAGGAAATTTCAGTTTTATGTTCATTCGGTTGTAAAAAGTATTGATGATAGAGTAATTTAATCGATGGCAAATCCAGGGGGGGACTATAGGGCTGCAGCCCCCCAGAGCTAAACCAGAATTCCTGATTTCATTTAAAATCACTACAACCAACTGTTTGTTCTGAATTTCCCTTTAAAAAAATAATAAAAACGTGACAACATTGCTTTCTGGCTTGACAGGCTCGAAACTTTTCCTACTTTTCTAGTCATTCCACTTGTACTTGTAGTATAGCGTTGACGCGGTAGAAAACATTTTTTTGAGATTTTTTTTGGTAGTTTTTTCATCGTATTTTTTTTATTAAATTATCGAAAGTATTGTAGTTTTCTTTATGATTCTTATTGCCAGGTGAGGAAGGTCTGTAAAGTTAAAGTGTTTTGGTTTACATAAGCCATGAGGTTTGACATTCGTCACTACGATCAGGGCCGTCCGGAGGGGGGTGCGTACGGTGCGACCGGACAAGGCCCCGCGCCGATGACGGATTTTACAAAATGAAAAAGCTTTTCTGCGATTGATTTGTTTATATCCCAATATACATATAAAACATTGCAGAAACAGGAGACTGCGAGTTATACGTTATGACGTCTTCGGGAAATGGCTTAAGTCGGTTTCAGGTGATAACATTCAATACATTCCTTGTTCCCGAGACAATTGCTTCAGGGACTTCTGTGGGGATCCACATCTGTTCCCCTAATGGCCAGCAGATAGTCTTTCCCAGGGCAATTTAAATAGACACCTCTAGATGAATGTTTTATCTTCGGCTTATCTAGTTGTAAATTAAACACATCTGTTCCCCTTGTGTCCGGCAGGATTGCTAAATGATGATGGATCACATATGTCAAAGGGGTTTCTCGTTCTTCTTGTAAAAAGTTTGGTTTTCCAGAATCTATGAATTCATTGTAGGTACTTGCTAAAAGGCATTCTGTTAAATCTATCCATCCCACTATCAATCCATCGCGGGCACACACTTTGAGGTTCCCCCACATCATCTTCTCCTTATCTAGCTCTATGTTAAGCACATGCATTTCTCTTGTGCCCAGTGGGACTGCTAAGTGATGATGAGGCATATATCACAGGGGTTTCTCTCTTTTCTTGTTAAGTGTGGTTTTCCATCATCTATAAATTCATCGTAGGTACTTGTTAAAAGGTAGTCTGTTACATCTATCCCTCAGAGTTTACCCAATAGCAGTGAATCTGAAATATTGAATTTGGAATATTATTTGGATTGTGTGAAACACTACGGACAACTAAATGAGTCTTCTCGGAAGCTTAATTTTCAGTTGAATAGTTCCTTTGCATTCAGAATATCAGTCGTACAGCAAAATAAAATGCTTGCAGACAAATTTCAGGTATGCTATTTTTTATCTCTTTTTTCATAGTTATTCATTAAACATTTCTTTTTATATTTCCAAAAAGGAAATTTTAATTTTATAATAGGTTATCAATTTAAAAAATAATGTAGTTTTCCCTTTGTTTTTGTAGTACAATATTTTTGATATTTGTTTTTATTGAATACATTTCAGGTAACAGATTTTTTTTCTTAACAAACGACAGTTGGTGTTTTCTACTCTTTTACATTGTGAAGTTTTCACTAGAAAATGTTACATATTTGAAATCTTTTCATTATTTTGACAAACTACATATCAAAATCATTTGGATAAGTTTTAAAATATACGAAGCATTTTGAAGTTTGATTCAATTTAAATATCCTAAAACCGAAACTCTCAGAAGGTTGCGCATAATTGTAGATAAGTTTGTGATCAGGTGATTATCTTTTTTTAGTTTTATCTTTTTGGTCTATTTGTAATATCTAATTATAGATAATTAAATATTACATATTTATATATTAATATTAATTATAGAATAGATTAAGATTAAATATAGAATAATTTGGTCTATGAAAATATGAAGAAATAATGAGCTCATCTTTTAAGAATTCATTTCATAATATAAGTTAAAAGAAAATCTCATTCATACGGTATAAAATTTTATTTCATTACTGTAATCGTAAATCGACGGAAAAATTGAAAGTGCGGGAGGGACTTTCTCTTTCAATTGACCGCACGGTTAAAAATTATTTCAAGTTTCTAGAACTTTCATGTTTTGAAACTCTAAGTGAACCTATTTTCTCATTTTATAATTTTAATTTTAGCTCTGAAAGTTTTCAAACTGAACAGTTTTTAATATCTCCTCACAAAAGCAGGAAGACAGCACAGATTTATAAAGCATGTGTCCGCAAAAAATAATTGAAGATTTTTTTTTTTAATTTAAAAAGGAATGCTTGAGTTCAATTATCATATTCAAATAACTGTTTCAAGATGTTAATGTAAAATGATTTAATTTGCACTTTCATCAAATAATCGAATCCTCTTCAGTCCTAACGACTGAGCAACCTCTGCATTATTTAAAGTTATTTACAAGTTTATCTGAGTTTATACTTTTCTCTCTGTCTGAAATATATTTACAGTCATTCGCATTTAGTATTGAATATTCAGTACGTTTCTGTCCTCGTTCTACAATAATGGAAGCACACAAAAAATTGTGTGCTTTCAACACTTGAATCAAAAAGTGTAAAAATATTTAACATTTCTTTTGTTCAAAAATTGCTATGGAGGATTTAAAATGTATACTTTCTTACGGAGAGGATGTTTTCCCAAATCTGAGAAATGCACTTCAGATACTTTTAACAATTTCAGTGTCTGTTGCTAGCTGTAAATGCTCATTCAGTAAACTGATATTAATATTGTCATTTTCTCGAGCCACCATGGGAGATGGCCCGAGTGATCTTACATTTCTTAGCATCGAAAAATACACTTGTGATAAAAATTAATTCGATGGAGTAATTGATGAATTTTCCTCCATAAAATCTAGAAAAGTGCATGTTTAATCGAAATTTTTATTTATATAATCTTTATTTAGTATGGAGCTATTAAATACAGATTACATAAATAAAAGTTGCATTCATTTTTGTAAAATACTATAATCGTATCGTATTATATATTATATAATACGATGCACGATACAAATACCTCGTACATACGCGCGACTTCTGGAGGGTTAAATTTTTGCCTTTTCATAATTACTTTTGACTAATTAATAACTATTATTAAATTAACTTCATTATTGATTTCGGGTTAATGTTTTTACCGATTTTAGCATTAAAGTTTGTACGTTGGTCTTATTAAATTTAAAAATTATTTAATTATCAAAAATTATTTTTAAAATTATATTTCTTATATTCCTTATGCATAAATTACATTCATTTATTAATTACGTCCTTTTCCAATCTGAGCAATTTAATAATTACCAAAATGCAATAAATCAGTACCTTGTTATACGAATTTTGTTGCAAGGCCCAGCAAATCAACTTTGAACCAGGTCCAGCTTTTGTTTGGGCGGGCCCTGACTACGATACAAAATTTTTATGACCTCCGCCCCCCCCCCCCCGACCCGAATTTTGGATTCGCCACTGAATTTCATTAATATCATAGGGAACGTATAGTTTTTTTATTTGCTAGATTAACATCCCGTTTCGTAAGAAGCATGAATACTGTATTAAGATGAATCTAATAAATTTGAAGCGAGATCAAATCACACGCATAACATCTACGGCGACAACTCATTTTCCAAACTGCTACACCACACGCACAAGAGGATGTTTGATCTAAATCAGATGTAGCATGCATAGGAGAGAGAATAAAGATTTATACAATTAAATAATTATTTTAAATGGAGATAAAATAAACATTTAATTGTTGGTAATTAGGAGAAATATTCTATATTTATTAATTCACAATTCAAACAACCGAACTCTTTCTGGAATAAAAATCCATTGAGTCATGAAAACGTAACTCTTAATGAATACTAATCGATCTCAAAATGTTTGAAAATAAGAAATCTACTAAATTACTTGACATAATTTAGTACGTAATATGCTCAATAGATGGCAGTACGAGTCAAATGTTTCCCAATAATGCGAGATTTAGGTTGAAATGCTTTAAAAAGATTGAAAATAGCAGCATTTTTACACTATTTGCTGATTGCATTTCAAAGTTTTTGAAATATCTTTTTATTCTATGTAAGACTTTCAACTTAATATGTTATGTCTTTTGTTATTACTTTTATTTCTGTTCTAATTCAATAATATTATATTCTTTTTTTATTATGTCAACAAATATCTATGTTTATTTGTCCAATATATCTGACGAAGAATGCAAACAGTGACAGATTTACGAAGAAAATTTTTTGTACCATTTTTAAAGTAATTCTGCTCATTTTAATCATTCGTTAAAATTGCAAAATGTATTGACCATTAAATTTTTTTATTCAACTGAGTAAAAAAAATCCCCCCTTTCTATGATTGCAAAAAAACTCGTGTATTTTGTTTTAGGTGCGTATTAATGTAAAAAAAAATATATTTCGTAAAATTAAAAAAAAATGAATGGGCAAATAAAAATTAGTCAAGCTAACTTTATCAAAAATCAAACAAGACGCGCAATCAGTTAATTTTAAACAAGAAATCTGCAGTTTTCCTGTAGAGATGTGGCACAGGACCGTCGGTAAGGGAAAGGAATGCAGATTGGTTCAGCGAGCGCTGAGTCAGAACTGCGCCTATTACTAACGCCAACATTTCTCAGATAGAAAAACGCCAGCAGAAACCATCGATGAGGTAAAGCCTTTTCACCTATGGCAAATACGTGTAAACCAACTATAAAAAAGTAGTGCTGTTATTCCAACTATCATAGAAATCTGTAATTTCAGAAAATATAACTAGAAAAGTATTTTGGATGGGGGAAAAAATACAAAAAACAAAATTTGAAGTTAAAACACAGAAGAGAAGTTGATTTGCGGACGTGTTATTAGCGCGGAAGGATACACGATCTCGCATCGCAGATGTTCCCGCTTTAGCAGTGTGCGCTTAGGAATAATGGTGGTGTGTTGATTGTAATTGTGTGTGTGTCTTTCTCGGTTTTTTTTACTCCCAAGTGTGTATCTCCAGTGTGCTAAGTGTGTGTCGCGATGCCCTGCGATCTCCGGCCACTCGCCTGATTTGGATTACGACGACGATGCCGTTGATCGGCTGGGTGGTGGTGGTGTGACGACAACAGAGGCATGGCAACGCACGTTCGAATGGCCGCTTGCCCCGAACAAAAAACCCCCGATGCCGAGCCGGAGGGCGAGACCCTCAAGAACGGCACATCCCTCGAAGATTCGGACGACTCGACGGGCAACGTGATGGTAAAGAACCGCTCCCCCGCGCAACAACACAGGGAGATGGCGATGGACGGATTCCAAGATGGTGGTCCCAACAGTCGGCCTGCGAGCGCGAACCTGGAGGGCGGCTATCCCGCCTCCATGGAGAGGTCGCAGTACCAGGCCTTCAATCAAAGTACCGCGAACCGAGAGGGCGACGATTTTAGGAATTCACAGGACAACTACAACCATGGAGGCTGCGACATGGCTGGGTACGGACGAGGAAGCTACGCGAGCGGCGATCAACATGGCGGACCGGGAAATGCGAGCGAAATGACGGCGAACTCGCAACCAAACAAAATGTACCCACAATATAATCAGCCCCAGATGAGGCCCGGCTATCCACAGGGCCCTAGGGGTATGGGCCCTCAGCAGAGGTCGCCGGGCCCCGGTATGAGCAGCTATCCGGGGGCTAGTAATAACTCTCAACAACAGAGGTTTCTCTCGGGGCCCAGTTTATCGCAGCAAACGGGTCCCACACCGACGCTCAATCAGTTACTTCAGGCCCCAAACTCTCTACAGCGTTATCATAATAATTATGATTATAGTGCGAGTCAGGGACTCCAGAAAAATATGGGGGACCCGAATGCGCCCCACTATCAGGGACCGAATAATTCATGGGGCAATATGAGAGGAAGCTCGGCATATCCCCAGCAAATGTCGTCGTCTTCAATGTACAGAAATCAGGTAAGAAAACTCCCCTATCT
>BGPR01000046.1:1964723-2014518 GCA_013235015.1 Araneus ventricosus | reverse complement strand
GAAGAGATTTCGTGTTGATCGCATACAGTCTTGATATTTCATAAATTCTGTTATCTCCTTAGTTCGCTGTTCATTTTATATTTCTGTATATATCAATGACTTCGATTATTTGTTGAGACCTCTAGTTGTGTGCTTCTGATGATTGTGGAGAGGAAATGTTAAAAATTGATTTTATAGTGCTTGACTCTGGATCGGTAGCATATGATGTTTGTGACTGTAATATCCGTTCCTAGTTGAGTATTCTCATGTAAAAAGGTCATAATGAGGTCATTAAGGTCAGTTGGGTTGCATAATGTGTCGGAGAGGAGAGAAAATAAATGTTATGACGTTCCGATGCCAAGTGGAATGGCTTTGAGCCACGTGCTGATGGTTGGCCTCCGGGAGAGGAAATTTAAATTTTGGAGGCAAAAAGTGAGCCGCTGCTGACAGCTGGGAGTTGTGGAGAATGGCGGCATCTGATTGGTTGGCCGAACCATGGAGATTCTGAATTAATCACATCTGTCACTCTGCCGTTGCCATTTCCTTCTTTCGCTCCTCTGGAAAAAGGATCGACTCATTTCGCAAATAGGAGGGGGGGGGGGATATTATTTCTTAGAATTTTACGAGCTCTTGATTGTTTGACGTGGATCCTGTAGATATTTTGTTAGATGGCGTAATTTTCTTGTAGGAATAATTTATTTTTTAATGTTGGATATAATTTTTGTTTCGTATTATTGGAGAATTGCTGTTTATGTAGGTAAAATTGATATTGGCATTTTTGGAGTTTAGGTTATTCGTAATAAATCAAAACATGAGCATTTCTGCTGTCTCTGTTAATTTGAGATGATCGACAGTGGATTTTTTTGCTATTATTTTTTTCTCATAAATATGAATATATAAATTTGAGGATCGATATTTTTGAAATTCATTTCAGGTGAAATATTTATAAGATGAGGTTGGATAATTGCTGTAATCCTGAATCTGTTAGTTTACCAGTCACCATTATTTTAGGCAAAAAAAATATATATATTGTCGTTGATTTCCATAGGATTTTAACAATTATAACACATGACAGTACTAAATTCAGCACTTTTATACAAAACACTGAGAATTTTTGTTACATCTTCTACACAATAATCACTTACATCAATGGTTTACAAAGTATGTGCCCAGGGAGATGACTCGAATCTCTGACAGGGGTGCAATGAAATATTTCATAATTTTTTTTATAACATTTGTTTATATTATATTTTATTTTTTCAAAGCTGGGTTTTCACACTGTCATAAAATCTAAGTGTCATGCAAAAATCAGTGTGCCAAAGGGAAAGGGTAGCTGTGTTTATTTTAAATCCTCCCTTGGAAAAATGTGTAATGATCAATCAATAGGCTCATCTATCCGACTGATTATTATATTTATTAAAATTTGTTCAATAAATTTATATATGATTTGTTTTGTTTATTTTAACTAATTCTAATCCAAAATTTATTGAATATTTTGTAAAAAGGATTTATTAGGGCTTTACTTAGGGTACCTTGACATTGGCGCAGAAACGGGGGGGGGGGGGGGGAAAGTATGAAAAGGGATGTGAAATAATATTACCATGTGTGGGTGCCATTCATTCTTGCTATGCCACGAAAAATGTGCCTTGGAAAAATCTGGGTTCAGCAAGAATGCTGAACTACTAACTTGGGAACTATATTAAAACCCCAGTTAACAGAAACCCAAGTTATTCAAAATACCTCTGAAATCGCAAATCTAAAAAAACATGTACTATACTGCATGGAAATAACTGAAGATAAGACTTTTTGTGACAATATCTCCCCTTTTTTCTTTTAATTCCCAAATTAATGGGTATTAACCATAGTACTTACGATATTGTTTACATGTGCCTCTCGGGTGCATTGCACTCAAACTCACCGGTGCGAATTAAGTGTCCGAGAGAGGGTTAACTTTAATAAAAAACATAAGTGTAGAGAGTTTTGAATTCTTTTTACACTCAAAACATTTCAGAATTACACAGTATAATTAGATACAAAATAGTAATAGATGTTCGTGGCTAAACCGAAAAAATCGTTGTTTGAAACTGCTTTCCCCCTGTCTAGTTTGGTTAACTGGAGTTGTACTGTGTTACTTGAGATAACTTTTGATTACAAGCTAACGAAAATATGAGACGTAATTATAGAGAAGTCATTAAAAAGATTAAATGTTATCTCTTTTAATCATCTGTAGTTTTACATTTAGACCGTCTAAAAGCATTTGTATATTCATACTTCGAATAATTCTTACATGAAAAATCAACAACAGACATCTAAATTTTATAAATTAAATCTAAATTTTTTGAATTAAATAATAGAAATATAGCATCTTGTCAGTTGTTTGAATTGTTGACCATTATTGTTCAGGCACTGCTGATCATGCTAACCAGTGGAAATGTAAAAGTCTCAGCATATTGCTTCATACATTTGCACTTGCTCCTTCCACGACAGCTCTCAATTTGTCAATTTAGCTGTTCTTGAAGGATAAGCAATATGTTGTAGGTTCCATAAAAAGAAAAACATCAGAAGCGAGACCTAGTGAGTGTGATGTGAACTCAATGCACTTTGTTCGCCCTAATACTGTTTATATCGCGTCAGGTTTATACTACAGTTAGATACCTATAAATCAATTGTTTTGAGAAAAATGTATTTAGGTAAGTCAACTTGTCTTGAAGGGAAATTTTGATTGACAACTTGTGAAGATTATAAGTAGTGTCTAGGGATCATATATAACATTTATAGCATGTTGTGAATCCAGTCTAAAGGCACCTTTCTGTGCACTAAACCAGAGGTTCCTAACCCGTGGTAAGTGTACCCCTGAGGGTACACAAACTCCGAGTCGCTAATGACGGACAGAAGAAATCATATGTAATTAACATAAAGGTGAACTAATACTATTGTAAAATCAAAAATAAGTCCTGCAAATGCTATTAATTTGCATAGACGAATGGTTAGAGACAGAGGTTTAGGAAAGTAGGGGGTACGCAAAAAAAAAACTCATCGAGGGATACACAAGGAAAAAGGTTGGAAACCTCTGCACTAGACTAATTTCATCAATTTTGTAGTTTTTTAATGTAGTAATCACCCTATGACCAGGTTTTCAGTGAATTCCTTTTCAATTAATTCCATTAATAATCATATGGAATTATTCCAGTTATGAAATTTTGCAGTTTATTCATTCTTTATGTGATTATTATTCTGAATACATATACATTTTTTGGAATAACCCGTATTCTTGTATCATGTTGTTAATAAATTGATCCATCACACATAGGGCACTATATTAGGTCAGTGGAATAAAACTATATGCCTCTTGATTAGAGGAAAGTTAGATTAGTTTCATTGGGGGAGTAGAATCTAAATCATTTTGTGGTACAATTTTTGCAGTAAGCCTATAAACACGGGGGGGAGTGCAACATCTGTACTACCCATAAGGAGAAAGTTTATGTGAAGTCTATAGTATGTAACCTTATTTATCACAGTTTGTTAAAAAAAAAATACTTCTATTCTTTTGATTTAGAGATTTAGAATTAATAATAATTAGGGATGTAACGCATATTCGGTAATTATTTGATATTTGGACTGGTTGAATACTAAGCAGATATTAGACCATGCCTATTAGAAGTTCTTTATCAAAATAGGAATTTACTTCTAGTAATTTTAATTTGTCCATTCAATTTTCTTTTGTGTTTGTCAGTGTCATGTTCTACAATGATGACTCTTTTATTTCTTTGAAGCAACCCCAAAATGAAGAGAGTTTCTCATTTCTTATTATTGGAATTAGAGTATTTAAAATATTGCAACTATACATAAAGGTATCAACATTTAAAATATACAAATAATAAAAACTCAGTTTTTTTTTCATTTAAAATTTGAAAAATATTTCATTTATACAATCAAAAGTGAAATGCTTATAAAAATTTGGAATTTGGCTTGAAATTTTGCCGGTTATTCAGTTATTCGGCCAAATCACTATTCGTTACATCCCTAATAATAATTTGCTTGTTATTTTATATTTTCTTTGAGAATAAACAAACTGCTCAAATCAATAAAATAATAAGGACAGTTTTTACTAAATGAATTAGCAATTGATATTTTCAGGAATGGGAGTAAAACTATATTAATAGCATTTAATAATACAGTAAATTACATTTGAGAAAATTAAAAACTTTTGCTTTTTGGCATTTACTCAAATTGGTCATTGAAATTCTCCTTTTTATAAATAACTAGCAGTACATGCATGGCATTGCCCATGGCATAATGACTTAAACAAAATTATAAAAAAGCCCAGAGTTTTGAAAAGGAAATCAAAACATATATTATTGATTTCGCCCTCGATTTTTAGTGGAAGTAAACGCAGGAACATGGGCGAGATGAATAACTTGTTCTTTTAACTAAAGATATCAGCATCTATGAGCAACTATGAAAATGTATAAAACAAATAAATCAAATGATTCTTGGATCAGTAAAATGAAGTAATTAAGATTAGCTGACACAATAAAATGATCGAGAGTATGACATGACTGTAGCTTGATACTGCCAGCCAATCAGATAGTGAAAATGCATTCTGGGAATTCGGAGTAACCTTGGGTCAGACAAAAGCTTTGATTCAGATATGCGAGAGAAAATGTTTTGAGCTGACCAATAAAAAAATGCATAGAAAATTGGAGAAAAAAGAGATTTTAACCATTCTTGTTTTAAAATGGGGATAAATATTCCGGTTTATACCTTTAAAAAATTGAAAATGGTACCGTTATTAGAACTGGGGATGTAAGAAAATAAGAATTGAAAGTTAAAAATATAAAGGAAAAGTGACTATTATTTAAAAATTTCTCAAAATTCAGTAAATTATGTTGGAAATTCAAAACAAAACTTCATTAGAACGAAAATTGTTTGTTCTATCCGTTGTTGCATTGATTGTTTTTCAACAGTCATTAGAAAAGATACTACATCTGTAAACGTGCCAAAAATGACCCTAAACCACACAAAACATTAAATAAAAACAATTTCTGGATTAAATTTTAAAATTCTGGCTTCGAGGTGCATTGAGTCACCATTACGACTACCTGTGTGCCAAATTTCTTGGCTGTAAGTGCTATAGATTCATGTGGACATCGCACACACACATGCAAACATTGACTTTTATTAGTATAGATGACTAATCAAAAAGTGTACCATAAAAAAATTGGTTTACTAATTCAGTTTATTCACACGTTTTCTGATATAAAAAAAAAAATAAACATTCTTCAATGGTAATAAAAGAAACTACATTGCTAAAGGGTAACAAAAAATTAAATTAAATTTTAGAAGGCGATACAAAAATAAATATTATATTGAATATATCAAAAGCAACAATAAAATGCTACTTTTGACATTCATTAGAATAGAAATTGTTCTTTCCAATGGTGTAACTTTTTTTTCTGTACAATTATTCGAAACCATGCTATTGAGAAATGAGTTCCAAAAATGACTCAAAAGAACACAAAACTTTAAATAAAAAATTTTCTGGATTAAATTTTAAAATTCTGGCTTCGAGGTGCATTGAGTCACCATTATGACCACCTGTATGCCAAATTTCATGGTTGTAGGTGCGATAGATTCGTCAGGACATCACACACACGCAAACATTGCCTTTTGTAAGTATAGAAGATCAAGAAGATTAAACAGTCAAGATCAAGAAATCTGAGCAGAATATTTAGTTTTTATTTCAATTAAAAAATATTTTTGTTTCTGTTGTAGAGCAGTCATACTAAAAATAATATTAATATTTGGAAAACTTTTCTTAGAGCAACTATTTTGTAGACTTCTTCCTTTTTATTAGTTTTCAGTTTCCTTGGACAGGAGTAGAGCTTCAGCATCTTGATCAATTGAAGTTCTCCCATTTTTCTTAAGTTTTGAACTTTGAAAGTGATTATTACAACTTCATAATTAAATAATAATTATGAAGTATTAATATTATTAAAACTTCATATTAATTTCGATGAGTTTTGAGTTCATAGTTTCCTTCTTTCCGCAAGAAAAGTCTCTGGGAATGTAATAAATGAAATTTAAGTTTAAGTGTTCTGCATTCATATAGGGTGATGCTCCTTAAACCTTGCCTTTACAGGGCCTCATTTGGGCAGTGTAAAAATTTTACCATCCCATCGACGACCCAAACTGTACAAGTTAATTGAGCATTAGTTAGTGATGAACAACAAGTAATTTAGTTAAAAGTGTTTATTCACAAAATTCCAAATAAAATTTCTAAACCAAGATGACTTTCTAAAACATCCTTATGAGTTAATATTAAAGGATGCAACCAAAGAATTAGCTCTTTTTTTTTTTGTGATCCCAAATTTCATGTACATTTCTCCACTCAGGGTCAATACCTGTAGTTTAAGAAACTGTGCTGTAAGATGATCCAAATGCAGGAATTGCTCTTATTTGTGAGCTAACTTAAGGTTTTCTATTTCCTTTTTTAATAAATTGTGGTTTGAGTGTTAGTTATTGAATTTTGGAATGCCAACTATTAGAATAAAAGTTACCTGTCCTTTTTTTTTTTTTTATCAACAGTTGACATTATGACTCGCCTGTTGGTCAAGTCTTTCCAAAGCACCAGCAGTTGACTATCTAAAAGTTCTTTTTTGATTAAAAAAATGTTGCATAGACACCTAATCATTATAGATTACCATTTCTGTATAAATATAATTGCTTCATTATCTTTTAATAAATGCCAAAGAGGGCCATGAGTATCAACAGGTATAAAAATAATTTTATTTAAGTAAGATAAGTCATGCAGTTTTCCACATCACTACCGTCTTAAGACATATTTTATTAAACTAAGTCAGTATTTGACCCTTTTAGATGGCGTCTATTTAAAATTTTTTAAAGAATTTAAAATCTATTTTTTGTAAGATTGTTAGTGTTGAATACTGGTACGTTTATTCTAAATTGAACTTTCAAGTTTTTGGGTATCGATTAACCTTTCCCTAATATTTCATTCCTAGTGGCACTAATCTGTTGAATCCATTATCAACTTGTAGGTCCTATTATTCCTTAGTCCTATTGTATCATGGGATGCATGATGGATAGGTTTATTTCTAATATGAGAAATAGAGATATAAATTAAAATTACAGGTGATTGAAATATATAACAGATATGATTTTCCACTGACAAGAAAAGTATTGCTTTCATTAAAAAGAGAATTCCAAGAGGAGGTACAATGTATAGGTGTGGAGCTGTAATGTTGTGGTTGCTGTTTTCATTTAGCTTGAAATGGCTGAAAATTTTGATTGATAGTATTGTGTTTAAAGACTAGTATTCAAATTAAAAGAAGATTAAATAAAAACTTCTAATACTAAAAGATGACTTTAAAGTACAAGTATTAGAGAATTTAAAGTGTGTGCTAATTTTTTTTTCCTGAATTGTTTAAGAAAATTGATTTATAAAACATGAGCGTTTATTTTCTTAAGGCAATATAAACTAAAGCATCTTTTATATGTTTCACATTTCTACGTTGTTTACATTTTTATGTTGTTTCTTCACAGTTCCAATTCATTCCTATCCATTGTAATGATAAAGTAATTCATTTATACAATGCAACACTTTGGTTATACGTTGTTTTCTAAGCAAAGGCAAGCAGAAATTTCACTTATTTTCTTCCTCGGTTATTATTTCTCCATTCCTATTAAGAGAGAAGCATTTCCTTGAAAGCTAGGGTGAAACAGGATGGAGCAGAATTTGAAGAATGTATTCCACCATCTTTTTTAAAGATGAATGGACTCCATTAGAAAATGAAGTTATTTTACTTGCTCTTTCAGTAGTGTTTTGACATTCAATTGGCTTAATTCTGTTCGTAATGCTGTGCTTAATACTGACAGACATTTAGCATGCCAGTCGACTTGTAAATGCTTTTTTAATTTAACGACTACCTGAAGGCACGTGAATCATATAAAATAAGAAATGTATAATTAGGACTCGAGATATGTGATTTTCTCACTTTTATGATAAATGTTTAATTTTAAAATTTTATTATTGTTTCTAATACCTTGTAGTAATATACTAGTATTATCTTTAAAAAAATTAAATTATTACTTTTAAATGAATTTGCGTTAATAGCATTAAATTTGTAATAATTGAAGTTGTTTAGTAAAATTTCGATTATACACGTTTTCATTTATATATCGTTTTACACCATTCCCTTGAAAGACGTATTTAAATGGTACTTTATTGTATATGAAACCAAGTAGAACAGATTTACTCCTGAAAATGCTGAACAGTTATTGTTCTTAGATCATAATTTCAGGCTTTATTACAATGATAAATGATATGTGACATTATTAGTACTATGCAACTTAAAATTGAGTAAATGTTAGGAGATATTTTTGGTAATAAATGTACTCAAAGGCAACTGTGTAATATTCTTTATTTAATATATTTAAAAGCACATTTTTTAAAAGTATTATTTACCTGGATTTATTTGGCTGATTATCTGTTAAGTATTTGGCCAGACCTAATATTCGGCAAAAGGGCCGAATATTCGTTACATCCCTACGTTCAATAGTAGAATTTGTAATACTGGAGTCAGAGTTTTATATGTAGTTGTATTCCTGAACTGGTCATAAATTAGTAAACTTAGCACTGTTTATATATATTTCAAGGAACTGAAGTAATGTGATGTATTTAAATGAAAAAAACATAATCAAAATTTTACTAAACAACTTGGATTATTAGATGTAAAATTTAAAAGTATTAATTTTAAAGTTTTTAAAAATAGTACTAGTATACTACATAGTATGGAAATCAATAATTAAATTTTAAAATTAAACATTTATCATAAAAGTGAGAAAATTCATACCTTTATTGCATATCTGGAATACTAATTATACATATCTTATATATGATTTATATGCATGCAGGTGTTTAATTAAGAAATGTTTAACTGCCGTCTGAAGTGCTGATTGTCAGTGAATATATTAAGTATATCAATATGAATCGAATTAAGTTCATGGAATGTTTTTCACTATTCGTTTGATAAAATAAATAAGTTCAGAATTTTTCAATGGAGTCCATTGCATTTTTAAAGAAAAGTGGAATAACTTCTTCATCCAAGTTTAAATTAGCACCAGACAATTTTTCTTGTACTAATTCATCAATTGTGAATGATTTTGAATTCACGATATCTTTATCGCAGTTCTCACACTAGAAAGAAGGAAATTTTCACATTTTAGAATGGGCGAAAACAATGTTTAACTTTGTGTTGTATAAACTCAAGTTTTTCATCATTACAGTGAATAGGAATGAATTAGGACTGAGAAATAATATATAACTGAGAAACATATTAATAATGCTTTACTGTATTTTGGTCCATTCTGTCATTGTGAATTTATCTGGCTCTCCAAATAAGAGTTTTGAATATTATATCCAATTTAATAGTGATATTGTATTTTTTTTTTATCGTAAGTACAAATGGTCCTAAGTGGAATGGATTGCAAGTCGAGGTGAAGGTATAAATAAAACTTGCCTTGAAATGAGATATACAAATAGCAAAAATACACCAGTACTTTAAGATCAATTTTGGTGTTTGTCATCTGTGATTTTAATGATATTTTGCTTGAGGTTTTGTTGTCACTAGGGTTTCTTTCCCCGGTTCCCGGGAAATCGTAAGATTTTCATACTCTTTGTATTCTTGGGAATTATACTTGGTTCCCGGGAACAAAAAATTGTAAAATTATTCAGAAAATCACATCTCAAGAATGATGTTTTACAAAATTATGTTAAAGTAGAGTTTGGCTGTGAAAAGATGCTGGAATAGTTTGTTGTCAATGCTTGAAAGATTTTTAGAGATAAAATCAGCAATTTCAAAAGCATTAATTGATAGGGAAGAACAACAAATTTTTATAATGTAGAATTTGAAACTGATTGCAATGGGGAACTTCAGCATTTTTTAAAAACACGTGAAAGCCATCCATATTTGTAGAAAAAAAATCATTCTAATTTCAAATATGCAAGTGAAATTGTACAGAAAAATTTATTTATTTAAATATTGAGAGCGAAAGATGCACTGAAATAGCAGGAATCGTGATGCAATTCGAAACGCACTCTCATTGGCCGAGTAGATTCTGACGTCAAGGGTGCCTTCCTTCGCATACATCTCTTTCGCTAGTTCTGTACCCTGCTTTGAATCAAGGTGTTTGTACCAGCTAACATTTTAAAAGTGAAGTTTTTGACTTTTCTTCTATTCAACGTTCAATTTCACAATGGATATTGGTTTTGTACAAGGTAAATCGGATAATTTGCCAAGGATTGATCCTACAATGATGGCAATGTATTTCAAGAAAAATTCCCATTTTATGATGGCTGAGATACGAGGAATAAAAGCACAATGAGGAATAAAAGCACAAAGGTAATATTTATCCTTTTTTTGTCTTATAATCCTCCGCAATGAAACAACATAAAACAAGAAATAAAATAAAATGCTGAACTTAGCTAAAAAAAACCCTGTCATAACTCAGAATCCAAACAGTATCCCATGGTGTGTATACTAATTTGTAGTTAGACAAAGTGCTTAAAAAAAGCATGAAAAACATAACCGATGAAACAAAATTAATTCAAGCTTAACTTCTTTTTAATGTTAACCGAATTTGGCATAAGAAAAAGTCCAATAAAAAATATCGTCTGAAAATGAAAAAAAATAAATTAATTCTGATAATTCTATTAAATCATCACTATCCCCGTGTGGATGAATCAGCATAAATAAAAAAAAAAAAGCAGGAAACCGCTAAGGCCAGCTACGTTTCCATGTATGTGTCCGAGCTTAACTTTTCATGTGAAAAAATAAAAATAAACTTTTAAAAAATTAAACAAAACCATGGTTTGAAAGTATAAAATAATTTTCATTTTAAAATTGGTGCCAAAATAGACATAATATTAAATCTATTTATAAACCTCAATCAACAATAGGACCTTAAAACTACACATGGCTACCACGTAATCTTTCAATACGAGCTCATACAGGTACTTATGCTTTTGACCTCATCTTATACTTATATCAAAAACAGAACAAATATGAAATTCAAGGCTCTTCTTTGCAGTATTTCCTGATATTGTTATGGGGTATCAATGGTTTCTTAAAATGTAAATTACATGTAATAAAAAAAGGGGGATAATAGAGGGGAAAAAATTAAATTTAACTATTTGCTTTAAAAGATCTATTTCTTTTTTCCTGCTAACCTCACCTTATACTTCTTTAACTAACTTTTTGAAGACAAATTTTGATTTTAGTGCATTCATTGAATGTAAAGGATTTATTTTGTATCAAAAATTAATTCTGCGAATTATTTTGTTGAACTACGAATGAAAACGAATTTCATTATAAAAGAAGTCGTGAATTTAAACTAATTTTTAAGATATTCTTATTAATTTCCAATAGTACTGTAATTTTTTTTAAAAATATAAGAAACATTCGAATATCCATTGAAAAAATTTATGCAATAAAATAACAAGAGCAAGTTTTTTTTTATTTTAAAGAATCTTAAAGAAGGTGGGATCTTCTATATTTGGGCCGGAAAAAAAATAAATTCCATGTAATCAAACGGGAAAAATCTAATTAAATTTAACTATTTGGTTTAAAATATCTTTTTTTTTTTTTTGGCTGCTAACTTCACCTTCTACTTCTTTTAAAAACAAAAAAGATATCGAATTCTGAATTTACTGTGCTTCATGATATACAATTTTAATATATATAATATAGATTAATAACTCACATCAAAATGATCTCCACAGACATGACGAATGCTGCTTGCTGATAATTCCGGATTAAGGACATTTAGGAACAATACAATACTTGTATCTTGCCGACATTATTTTATCTGATGCGAGAGTCGGAAAATATAGAGAAAAAAAACGATAATCTCTATAGAAAGCAAACGGGGAGAAAGCGTGCGTCTCCCCGTCAAGCAACTATGACGTCAGACCCGTTTTGCGCCAAAATGATCGTTTTTCCCGCGTTTTCTGAGAGGCGAACTTTGATTGCAAATTTGAAAAAAAAAAACAAAACTGTCTAGAATTTTTTTTCTAATAATGTTCGTTTCGAAGCATTTTTAATACTTTCCCTCCTTGGGAAATTCCTGATATAGAATATTTAAATCCTTTTAAAACTTTCAAAAAATCCGATACAACAGGCGTTATTAACCAAAAAATCTTCCTTGAACACAGACAGCATTATCAAGACTCAATTCCAATTTATACAGATGGGTCAAAATCAGCTGCTCACGTCTCATTCGCTGTTGTTTTCCCAGACAAAACTATTTCTTTTACACTTCACTCCTCCTGCTCGGTTTTTACAGCAGAGGCACTTGCTGTTTTATTTGCCTTGGAAGAAATTTCTGACAGATTGCAAAGAAATTTTATTATTTACACGGATTCTCTCAGTGTTTTACAGTCCCTAAAGTCCTTTTATCCTCACCTTCATAATCATCCTGTGGTTTTAAATATTTTAGACCTTTTTAATAAACTGGCTTTACGAGGTTTTAATATTATGTTCTGTTGGGTACCATCTCATGTTGGAATTTTGGGTAATGAGCAGGGAGATAGAGCTGCCAAATCGGCAGTTGTCCCAATTTCTATCGGCATACCTGTGGGGGATTTAAGAAAGCACGTAGAAATGTTTCTTCATACCAAATGGCAGGAGCAATGGGATTTGGAGACTGATAATAAACTTCATACTTTGAAGCCCCTTGTGCAACCTTGGCCCTCTTTAGCAAACAGAAAGGCAGATACTCTTATTACTCGTTTGCGCATTGGACATACCCGATTTACCCATCTTCACTTGTTGTTTGGAGAGGAACCACCAATGTGTTCGAGTTGCAACTGTCGGATGTCAGTCCGCCATATTCTTTTAGAATGCCCTAACTTTTATATCCAGCGTTTACAGTTTTTCAAAACATCTTCAATTTACTTGGCATTACTCCTCATGTTCAAATATTTGCGTTTTTAAGGTCCATTAACTTTTATTCACAGATTTGAAAAATTTTTTACTGTTTCCACCAGTCATCCCACCATTGTTTTAATTTCTTTTTACATTGATACCATTTTCACATTCGTTTGGCACAGCATAGCCAAACCAATGGCTCTTGTGCCACAAAACAAACAAACAATTGAAGCATTTTAAATCGATTTAAAAAATAAAAAAAAAATGCTGAAGTTCCCCATTGTAGCAGGCTTGAAGCACATAAAAATTTTCTTAGAAAAACTATGTAGTCGAAACGCGACTTTGCTAACTGCCGAAGAAGTATTTGCTTTCATTATTGGAGAGTTGATCAAACAAAACTCAGAATTTGCTAAGCATAGGAGATGTTCACTGATCCAAAGAATTAGTGAGAGATGCAATCTTAGTTTAGTTGGATTAATGCAATATCTAAATTTTGGGAGACAGTATGATGCAGTTACTATTGATCTTTCACGTTTACCAGATAAAAATTCTTTGATTCAGCAAGCTAAAATAATTATAACAAGGGTTTTTTGCGAGGAAGATGAATCAATGTCCAACTCTATCACTCAGAAGAAGAGAGCACAGAAATTTTGGAAGAGAAATCTTTAATGTTGTATACCTAAAATTAGAAAAAGCGATTATCTGAATGACAAAGGTCCTAGTTGTTCAACTAACAAGAGTTTTAGCTTTCAACTAACAAGAGTTTAGCAAAAATTGCAATTATTTGACTCAACAGAAAATCGATCATCAAATATTATAAAACTGTGTGAGGCTCTGAAAACGATTCTCTCTCCAACATCAGCTGAAGCTGAGAGGGCATTTTCTGCTACTGGTTGTTTATAATAAATCTAAGAACTAGGCTGAATTATAAAAGCAAACATTGCTTATGTTTTCTTAAATCATACTTTAAAAATGAATAATTAATATATTTTATTTGTGTTTTGTAGCTCAATATGTAAAGGATTATAAATTGTGGGATTTATGAATATCCTTATAATCATAGTGTAATTATTATTGACATCTATTAAAAATAACTAATTTTTAGATTTTTTCAAATTTTGATGCATTCCCGGGAATCTCGGTAATGACTGTTATATTCCTGGGAAGGAAAAAGTCCGGGAAATCGGAAACCTTAGTTGTCGCTATTTCCGCCATACATGTACTTTACGTGACTCTGTTCTTAATCCTCTATTTCAGTTTCAGAGTTAATAAAAGTAGATAGATTTTATGTAAAACAGGGTTTCTCACTAAGTGCAGACTTGCTTTCTAATCAGTTATAAAATAAAAATTATTTTCAGTATTTCTGTGCCTTCTTATCAGTGGCATAACAAGCATAAGTAGCACTTGGAGCATCATATTTTTTCTTTGCACCCGCTCTCTTCATTTTTGCTGTTATGTAGTGAAATATATGTACTACTAATTTGCCTTTCTAAAACTCTCCTGGGGCATCTATCTCTGGGCTGTTATCGTTACATGAGTGCTTTGCATGATTGCCTAGGATAATTTTTTTCATTTTGAATTGAAAATAATTACAGTAAAAATGAATTTTGTACTAAGTTTTAGTGTAATCACTGTAAATTTTCCATTGACATGCTAGCAACAACCATCATTTTTTATAATTGGAATCTCTTGGATTACAGTTTAAAAAGGTTACTTAAAGACTTTTGAATCCAATTTTTATAACAGTTGAATTAATAAACTCATTATTTGTAACATGCATTGCCATGATATATCAAGGTTAAAGTTTGTTTAGGGTGCAAATAAGCAAAAAATAACTCTTCGTATTTTATCAGATTCTTACTTGTCACTGAAATAAATGATTCAGTATTCTTTTCATATTTAGAATAATTTAAATGCTCACTTAAAAATAAAGTCCAAATCTGTAGCCTTTTCCATCTCTTTTATTGTTCTTTTTAGCATTTGCAACCATTGATTTTGCTAAAGGACTTTTTCTAAATCTTGAATATTTAGGAAAGTAAAATTTAGAAATTAATAAGTTAATTTGTTGATAAAAAAAATTGATGTTAAAACTTGGGACATTTTTAAGCATAAATATCCATATAAGGTACTAAAACTTGGACTTATCAATTGCTTTTTTCATAAAGCTGGTGGAGCTATATTTAAATTATTAATTTTAAAAGATATGAACTTAGTCCACCAGCAAGAAAGATATTTATTTGGTTGATCGTTGACCATAAATAAAAGCTGATAAAATTTAAATTGTAATAAAATATTGCTTAGTATTTTTCTTTTGAATTACCTCTTCCATTTCTAAATTAATGAAAGGGAAATAATCGGTAAATAAGTCAACCTGTTTTTATTTAAGCTTGCTTCTTTTATTTATTTAAGTGAAATAAAAAGTTAATACATTTTAAATAATAGTTTGCTGTGGTCATGTTCATTTACAAAAGCACCATTGCTGAGCGTATTAAGTATTTAAAACAATTCCAGTGGCGTAGCTACAACTTTTGCTGCCTGGTACGAGCTTGTAACATGCCACCCTTCCTTTACTAGTCCTACACATAAACCTCAAAATAAAAAATTATAAATTTCAGAAAAGCATTTTATTAGTAACTTGATTTGTCTTTTTACGTCCTCGATTTCTGACGATAGGTTGCAAAATTATGCGACTACCATGAGTCTTTCTTTCACACATCGGCAATTTACCAAAAAAGGGGTGAAAAATGGGAATTAACTGCTCAAATTATTTTTTTTAATGGCTGAGCAAGTACTATTGTTCTTTTTAGTTATAAGAATGCTTTCATGGATGTCAGATTTTACTGCCCCTTTCGAAGTGCCCCCCCCCTTTAGCTACACCACTGAAACAATTACAACAAATCATTATACATATAAATTTCAAAAAAAGTTACATCTAAGATAAGATATATTGTTGAATGGATTTTCCAGTGATCCTCTGAGTTCAGCATATGAGAAACAAGTAAGAAAAAGGGATGGACATTCTTTAAGTTTTGGTACATTATTGCAGTAAGCTATCATGTGTTACATGTGCTGTTTAAAATTGGCATAATTCGGATAATTTCATTACCTGTTCACAGACTTGCAATTAATTAATTAGCCTAATATTCTTTTGATTAAAAAGGAAATGCAAATGACTTTTAACTAGTAAAAATAATATTGCTGTGTGATATGAATGGAGAAATTTGAAAGAAATCTCTATTACCTGAGTGAACTTGCACTCGGTAATGGAGATTTCTTATTTTTCTTATCCCTGCATTTTAGATACAGAAAATTTAAGTATTTTGCATTTAATATTCATACAAGCTTTACCTGTGCCAGAAATGAACCATACAGATAATGTTTAATTAAACATCTATTAATCAATGCTTATTAAGCAATAATTAATGCTTTAAATACTACTCATGTATTATGTACCTAACTAGCTGCATGGCCCGGCGTTGCACGGGCAATCTTGAATAATGGGATATTCCCGAGCGGAGAGAAGTGAGATCACGTGAGACCTTGGGATCCATATTTTCATATGCCCGGCTCCATTTTTTTTTTCAACAAATATTGTCACTTACTTTCCCCAACAAATGTAAATATTCTTTCAAATCTAGTCTTTTTATTACTAATTTTCATATGCCCGTCTCCGGTTTATTTTTTTTACACATATTGTCGCTAACATAAAAGTTACGTTTCCCCCAAAACGTAAAAAATCCTTTGAATCCTATATTGTTTAATTAAAATTTTTAAATCCAACCTTTTAATTACCTTATAGTTAATAACCCAGCATTTCTCGGAATCCACATTTTTTCATATGCCCGCCTCTGTTTTTTTCCCTACAAATATTGTCACTAAGCTTCCCCAACAAACGTAAATCTGTTTTGAATCCTCTCTTGTTGGATTAAAACTTTCAGTTCTAGCCTTTTTACTACCTTAAAGCAGTTTGGTTTGAATGAAAACGCGAGAATTCTTATGCTTATAAATTAAAACAGATTAGCATGATATTTGTTTTGCAAAAGAAAAAATAAAACGAATAACAATGAAAAAAACGGATAAAAATGAATAAATATTTTCCCCCAACAAACGTAAATGTTGCGAAACACCGTACGACAAAAAAAAGAAAGAAAAATACAGGAAAACAATTTTTTTTTCAATTGTTAATAAATCCAAACACAGAAGATCTCTCAAAAGGAAATACCAACTTCCGTTAAATAAATAAAAAAAATGCAACACCGGATGCGAAAACTAATAATAGGGGGGAAAAAAAGAATCCGTCGTGAATGAATTCACCATTCTGCCAATAGATGACAGCACGTCAATTCATTCATTTTGATGTTTTTAATTAATATGTTTTTCATATGTTTTTAATAATGCAATTTCGGAATTTAAATGGCCGAAATGGATTGCTTGGATTATTCCCCATCTTTTGGTACTTTCCGCATGCTTCTCCCTTCAGCGGTTCGTGAGAAGATGGCCGGACATACATATGTTTGTTTACCTTCGAATTTTAATAGGATAGATAATTGCTGGGGACCATACAATAATAAGATGGTTAACTTGTGGTGTTATCATACCAGAGAGTCCAGATTTGATTTCTGCATTATGTTTGTGTGTTAAGTCCATCTTCTGCTATCAGATGTCATGTTATAAAAAATACTGGCTTCCCTCTTACATAGGTAAATCCTCTTACATAGGTAAATATTTACATAATAAAATCTTTTTAATTGTCTGTGTTTGTTTTTGGTAATTGTTGTTAGAGTGCATGATATCAGTAGGTACTCATCGAACTGTAATTCAAATTAAGCATTTTCTTTTATAAGTATGCCTGTGTATTTAGCATATGAATTTTATGAACTTATTTGAAAATTCAAGTGTTATAAAACAATTTGTGTAAAGTCCCTCATCATTTTGTTTCTCTTCAAAAGAAACACAAATTCTGCTCCCTGCAGTGCCCATATGCTTCTAAATCTTAATGGTATTCAACAGGTATTTTTATATCAGTTGCCCTATATATCTGGCTTTGAAGTTGTGAGAGAAAAATTGCACTACGTCTCGCACATGCACAGTAAAAAATTATTTACTACGAATTAGGGATGTAACAAATAGTGATTTGGCCGAATACTGAATTTTCATCTGTCGAATATACACTTTTTAAAAACATTTCACCTTTGATTGTAAATAATATATTTCTCAAATGTTAAATAAAAAAAAATAAATAAATAAAATGATTAATAAAAATTATCATTTAGTATTTGTATATTTAAAAAAATTTAACATCTTGATTTGGGATATAACAAATAGTGATTTGGCCGAATACTGAATATGTGGCCAAATTTTAGGCCGCATATAAAATTTTTTAAAACATTGTACCTTTAGTTGTAAATGAGATTTTTCAAATTTTGTATGAAAAAAATTTTAGATTAAATAAAATTGATTTTTTATTATTCATATATTTAAAAATGCTAATACCTTTATGTATATTTGTAATATTTTAAATATCTTAATTCCAATAATAAGAAATGAGAAACCCTCTACATTTTGGGATTGCTTCAAAGAAATAAGAGTCTTTATTGTACAATATGACAATAACAAATATAGAAGAAAATTGAATGGATAAATTAAAATTACTAGAAGTAAATTCCTATTTTGATAAAGAACTTCTAATAAGTAAGATGGAACCTGAAATTCTTCGGTCAAATACCTGTTTAAGTATTCGACAAAAGGGCTGAATAGTCCGAATACTGAATAGTTGCCAAATATTCGTTACATCCCTACTACAAATACTCATATTTCATCTAATATTCAAAGTATTTTAATACAATGTCTCTCTAATACATTGTCGAGTATTCCGTAAGTTTCGTATAATTTGGTTGAAAACTCTGCATTTTATTAGCAAAAAACAGCCTTTAAAATTTGGGAATTTTTAAGGAAACCTTTTTATCTTCCAGAATAAACACACTATTTTTACAAAAATGCATGCAGGATATGGGCATATTAAGTATACCTATTGATAAAATTTGCAGATCATTATCAGCTTTCTGTGAAACAGGGTGAGCTGAAATCCCTTTTCGTCTTCATCAATTTCTCGTTGGTCCCCTAAATGCCCCCATGACCAAATCTCCACCGTAAAATGTAATTTCATCACAAGTTCAAATGCAGTTCCTCTAGCCTTTCTGGAGAAATTTGAAAAAATGTGTAAATCAGAAAGTGTTCAGATACTTTTGATCATATAGTGTAGAAATTATTAAAAAAACACAACAAGGTGTTAATATTACTAATATAATAGCCCAAATCTGTCTCTCGGTAATGCTCTAACGTCACCAACAATAAAACTTGCGCCATAGCACCGCGAGACGTTAAACAGCATTATTTCATTGTTAGAGAACCTAAATTTCGGTAATTTTAAAAAGTAATTGTCGTTCTAATTTCAAATTTAATAGCTCTAAAATAGTGCAATAAAATTTTGTATCGCTTGATATAAAGTTTATCTCGCTATGATCAATAGTTCCTGAGAAATTTTAAATTATATGAATTGTATATTTCAAATTAATTTCCGTTTTTTAATAGAATGTAGTTAATTACGCCAGTGGTATATCATGTGCGTGATATAGTTTGGACGCTACGATGCATCTGGTTATTTATTGCAATCATGATGATATAATTTGATATTTTTTGGCAGTGTTTGCCAAGCAGAGAAGTGCTTTGTTTTGATTAGAATTTCATGGTTATTGAATTATAATAAAAATGTTAAACAACGAAAAATACGTCACACGGAATGTTGTTTACCCAGAGCTTTTTTGAATAAAGGAATATGTAAATAAAAAAATATATTTCCTGTCATAAAACATGTGTTTATTTTATTTGTTTTCAATCAATGTTAAACATTTCTCTCACATATTATCTATTTAAACACGTCAAATTTGACAGGAAATCTCTTGAATGAAGAAGCAATTTGCACCTGTCATACCATGACGTGTGTTTTTCTAGTTTTTTAAATATGCAAATAATAAAAGATTGATTTTATTAATCTTTAACTTCTTTCATTTAATATTTGGGAATATTTTATTTAGAATCAAAAGTGAAATGTTTTTTTGAAAAAGGTATTTGGACGAATATTCTGTATTCAGCTCATTTTTAAATTATACCTGCAATAATAACCATTTACAGACCGAATTCAGATCCAGGTTAATTTTTAATTACTTTAAAAAAAATTTTATATATGTTTTTTTTTTATGTTCCCAATTGGGAACATTGGCCACTTCTGATTAAACTCATTACTCTAGACATAGAAATGGAAAACAGTGATGATCAGACTGAATTTTTTTTTAATAAGCAAAGCATTGTAAAAATTTTTATATCCAAGCATAAATATGAATTCAATTGAAAATTTATGAATTTAAATGAATAAAAAAAATATTTTACACAAAAAAGTGCAGACAATGAAACTTTATAACGGTATCCGATCGTACTCTGAATAGTAGTTAACATACAGTCCCCTTTTTTTCCCCTTATACCACTTTAATCTTTAATTTTCTTCACATTAAGCATATTTACCCAAGTTGTTGCAATAAAGTAATGAACTATCACTCTTCAGCTGCGATACACAACCGGCAACTTTTGGTTGTGTTTGAGGTCCATCCTTTTTTCGCAAATTCTTAAAACGGTAATTGTAACTTCTAGACGAAATTCCAGATGAGTGAATTGGTTATGTTTTCTGTGAGTTGCCGTATGCAATAGCTATTCTGAAACAACAATATATTTAGAACATTTGCAAATAAAATAAACCACATTAATGATTATAAAATTCCCTATAAACACATGTTTTATTTTTGTTTTAGCTTTAATAGTTTCCAAGATAATAGATTTCAAAGTTTACTACCATCTAGGATTTCACCCCTTTTTTAGTTTTTCTTAAATGTCTCAGAAACTATTAAAGCTAGAAGAAAGATAAAACCATATGTTTGTAGGAAATTTTATAATCATTAATTTGCCGCATTACATGTAATTGATAACTGAATAGTTTTCGAGATATTAAAAAAAGACTAAAAAAAGGAGATGAAATCCAAGATGGGGGGGGGTCTCCCCCCCCCCCCCCAGGCCTGGGGACTTTAAGTATGTTCATCAGGAACCCCTAACAAACATGTTTACTAATTTTCAAAACTATACGATTTAATATTTTTTTTCAAACCCTTTGTTGACTGGACTATGATACGAATATTGAAAATGAACATTTTTTTTCTTCTTAATGATACCAAAGAGATAACATCATGAAATTTGGCATAAATGTTGCTAATATGAGGTTAAATAAAATTTTTTTTTTCAAAAAAATTAATTCGATTTTGAAATTTTTTAAAATTTAAATTTATATATTTTATGAAACACTATACAAAACTGAACAAAATGACGCAGATTTCAGCTCTCCAAGTAAAATAGCTCTTGAGTTACAATTGTTTAAAGATTATAAAACTTTCAAACTCCGTGAAATTTTCAAAATTTCACACAAATTGTTCAAATAATAATCTGAAAATTTGTATTTTTCATCTTGGAGGTAAGTACAACAAACAGGCAAAATATCATTACAATTTGAAACGTTGATGGCAAAAATGATCTGTTTTTGGTTGATTTGACATGGAATTCCCATTGTGCCTTTTATTTTATGCAGCTTAGATTTGAAATTTTAGGTTCTGAAAAGGATTGCACCAGTTTCTGAAAAGTGAATTTTTCCAATATAAATAGCTATTATATTTATCTGTATCGAGCACTGCATTTTACATAGCAATATGTTGTGTGATATTTTTCGGATCAAAATTGCATTTAGAAACTTCCTCAAAAATAAAATTTTATTGAGTCATTTAAAATTTTACTTTTAGTTGATTAGTCATTGTTATTTACTATGTTTGTTTTTTGGCAAAAAATCTGTACCCGGTAGTCACTTAGAACAATTTTCTCTAGCACTTACTTGTTTGATCTGATACTCTTTTCTTCCTTTAGTTATTTTGTTTATATGAGATTAAAGATTAATGTCATGCTGATATATCCAGAATTTTGGATTTTTTCCTAGCCAAATCTGGAATTGTGGAAATGAACTCATTATTTTTCCCAAATTTTGTTTTAGATCAAATATATCAATGAAATATTGATATTATACCAGAGAGAATGTAAAATGTACTTGTATGTTGATAACTTAAATGTTCAGTTTTTAGGTCAGATAATCCCTCTGAAAACCTTATTGAGAGGGATTTTACCTATGGTAAATATTTTACAGATTATTTATTGAATTGAATAGCTGGACATCTTAGCCAAATTCTTTACCCTGATGAGCCATCAACATTCTGCTGGCATTTCTTCATTTCTTTGTATTTATTAGTATGCATTAGGGATGTAACGACTATTCGGTAACTATATTGGGTGTTCGAATACTAAGCAGATATTCGGCCGAATATATTCAGGATAATAGTTTTTTAAAAATGTGCTTTTAAATAAACATTTAACAAAGAATATTGCAGAATTACATTTCAGTATATTTATTATCAAAAGATCTTCTAACATTTACCCAATTTTAAGTTGCATAATTCATAAGTGTATTTAATAAAGTTACGTATCTATCATGGCAAAGCCTGAAATTATGATGCAAGAACAATAATTTTTCAGCATTTTCAGGAGGAAGTCTGTTGCTTTTTGTTTCATAGTCATACAATTCCAACTAGGGATGTAACAAATATTCCTATTCAACCCTTTTGCCAAATATTGGGTCTGGCAAAATTCTAAACAGATATTTGGCAGAATAAATTCAGGATAAATTGTTTTTTAAAAATGTTGTTTTAAATATATTTAATAAAGAATATTGCAGAATTACATACCACTACACTTATTATAATAAAAATATAACATTTATTCAATTTTAAGTTTCATAGTACATAAGTGTATTTAATAATGTTGCATATCATTTATAGAAGTCTGTTCCATATGGTTTCATATATATTACAGGCTTCAGAAAATAGACGGTCACTATATGAATTCCTCACTTGCCGAATCGATTATCTCCACTTTTTGAATTTTTTAAAACTTTAGTGTCAAAGGCACTCGATAGACTCCTAACTGTTTATATTCAAAACAAATTTCTCTAATGATAGGGATTAACACCACTAAATGACAATTTTTTTGGCCAGTGAATAATAAATAATTTCTTTCAGAAGCCGATCTGATTAACTCCATACTCTTATATAAATCGTTGCTAATTGCATTATTGCGCAATAAAAATTTAGTTAAAAAACTTTTGGTACTTTTTCGTTAGCCGGGCGCAAGCGAAAAATCGCCAAATAATGTAGAATTCCACCAAATTTCTTACAACCATTCTGTGTTGTCATTCGCTTCGCGAGTTGGCTCGCGTTTGCTTCACAATTGGCGACATTTGCGCCCGGCTAACGGAAAAGTATCAAACTTTTTAATGCAATGATATTGTCGTAAAAGGTACCGCTTTTTCTGTTGTTGTTGTCATTCGTTGTTTTAGCAATCTTCCTCTTCATGGGGACCGAAAAGTCGAAACCCCAACTCGTACAATTCAAGTGTGACTTTAACGCAGATTCATATAAGAAAATCTGTAGCAGGTAGACCACTATGTCTGAAAAATGTAGACCAGCCTTTATTGTATCCTGTGACAAGAGAAGGGATATGATGGACTTGTTGAAATTCATTCCTCCCATTAAACATGATTATTATAAAAACTTAAGGACAAATCGACATGACGGGAGCTCAAATGCAGCTGACAAAGAAGACATCATTTATATTGCTGATGAATCAATTTTAAACAAAGTAATAATAACAGAACTGTAACAGTAACAGAATCTTCTAGAAATCTAAAATCTTCAATTAAAAATGTATATAATGAAGTTTCTCTGTGATAAAAAAATAATAATTTGAGGATTGAATTTGATTTAATAATTTTTTTCACTTGCCAAATTGATTAACTCCATTATCATTATTGTAGTAATAATAACGATTACTCCATAGATATTCTATCTTAGGTCATTAGATAACAGATTCATCTGCAGTAGACATTTATTTGAATTTATAATTTCAAAGGAATTTTAAAAAACAATATACTATTTTACCACTTTTCTCTACTTTTCGTTTTATGGAGTTAATCGATTTGGCAATTGAGGCATTCATATAATACTTGTAGGTGCTGAAAGATATTTTTTTGCTAAATTTGCGAATCTTGGAAATTTTTCTGCATTTTTTCCCACCAATTAAGTGGACACTTCATCCTACCTATTAGAAGTTCTTTACCAAAATAGAAATTTACTTCTAGTAATTTCAATTTTATCCATTCAATTTTCTTCTGTGTTTTTCATTGTCATGCTCTTCAACGGTGGCTCCTTTATTTCTTTGAAGCAATCCCAAAATGAGGAGGGTTTCTCATTGCTTATTATTGGAATTAAGGTATTTAAAATATTACAAATATATATAAAAGTATTAACATTTTTTTTTTAAAGATACAAATAATAAAAACTCAGTTTTATTTAATCTTAAATTTTTTCATTAAAATTTGAAAAATATTTCATTTACAATTAAAAGTGAATTGCTTTTAAAAATTTTATATTCGGCTGTGTATTCAGTTATTCGGCCAAATTTCTATTCGTTACATCCCTAGTATGCATCTAATACTTGAGGACTAAAGTGAGAAGCCATTGGCTGTATCATATCTTGTTGATGACGCTGAACTTTTAGGTGTTCATAAAATAAATAAATAAAAGATAAATAGAGCAAATCCCAAACTTTAAGCACCTAACCTTCCAAAAAAAATAAGCTAAACTTTAAAAATTGTTGAGACCAAAAAGGTAACCAACTCTGTGAAGTAATGCAGTGCCATGTAAATTAATTTTTTTTACAAAAGATACTCTTTCTGCATAAATTAAATTGTTTGAAAAAATATATTTGCATGTATGTATGTGCACAATTATATCTTGAATTAGTTGAAATTATGTCATTTACTTGTGGCAGTTTTCTGAATTTTTGAAATGGTCACAATCTCCCCTGGATTGGTTTTCTAACAAAATACCATTTGTGTTATTATTTATGTGCATTCTGACAGCAGTGGTTTGTAGATCATAGAGCATTCAACAACATTTGTTTTTAGTATTTCTTTGAAAAATTTCTCCGCCCCTTTTCCAAATGGTTGGAAAATGAGAAGAAATTTTTAAATAGAATTGGTTTCTAATACATTTTAAATGTAGTGTTTGCTATGTGACTATAGCTCTTCTCAGATAATAGAAATTTTGCTGACTTGCATTATTATACTTATGTTCCATTTTAATACTATTTCTGGTACATATCTTTCTTGTTTTTATGGTTTTTAGCATTGGTTTTTAATGGCTTAAATAAGTTTGCTAATATATTAGTTTTTCTGAGTTATTTTCCAGTATTCTGCTTGCTTTTAAATTTAGAAAAATATTTCTCTCAATATTTTATAAATTCTAAGGAAATTTAATAATAATTATAATAATAATTCATTTTTTAATTCTAAGGAACGATGTAAGTACCTTTCCATATGAAATTATTTCCTTTCCAATGAAATTGCATGGTAGTATATTTAATTTTTGAGGGTGCTGATACTTTGTGGAATGCATATCCAAAAAATGGGGAAGAAAGGCAGGCACCATGCCATTGCTATTTTTAAGAAATGACATTTTATTTTAATATATTATACACATCTGATAATGAAATACATATTTATTTCTATTCTATATTTTATTTCTATTTTTCATTTTGTGAACTTTTTAGCTAATATTAGGTTGTAGAAAAAAAATGTCATTCTTTTTAACAACCTGAAAGTCTATTCAGAATTGTTTAGTTTTATTTCTTTTTCTTGGAGACTGAACAAATCTATCAGTAGTTCACTGAACCCAAATAGAATCAGAATAATCAAAATCTTGTATCTTTTAAATCGAAGTTAAAAAAAAAAATCGCTTCACATCTTTAATTAGAAGTCTTTGTCACTACCAAGGTCAGATATGTTGATATTTTATTCATTCTTTTTATTTCTTTCTGAGCGTGAGACAGAATAAAATCTAAACAAGTGATCGAATAGTTGTGCATTCCTATTTCGAAAATTTCTTTCAAAATAGCGCTTGCATCGTAAAACTTCTGTTGACGAAATGATTATACATCTGTTTATGCTAGTTCTCACTGTCTGGAGCATTGGGTGAGGGGGAACTTGGAGAGCTTATAAATTGTATGTTTTTTAGTTTTAATTTTTCTTCGCTCGCTTTTCGCCGTTCTTTTTTCTTTTTATTCTTCGCGAGGATATAAGTATGCATTCAGCGTAAATAGTTTTCTGCCATATATATAAAAAGAAAGGTAACGCGTTTTAATATAAATCTTTTAAACTTGCCGAAAGAAAGAGTTACCTTTAAGCGGTGTCTTTTTATTTATTTTTTTTTCGAGTTCACCACTCAACAGAATTTAGAGATGTGATTATTATTATTATTATTTTTTGGCCTTCTGTTTATTCTCTTTCTCGTTTCTCGCTCTCTTTTTCTTTTTTTGTTAACTTCTCCCGCATTCTGACGTATGTTCATTTGCTTTTATTTGTTGCTGCTGTTAAGTGGTTCTTAATTCACTGGTTTAAGTTTTTTTTTTTTTATTTATTATAAAACAATTGTTCTTTCTAATTTATTAAGATAGACACATTAATTGTACCGAAGATTTCTCGAAGATCAGTTCATGATTTTTAAAATTAATTAATACAGCCTCGCTAGTCTTTGCCATGGTATATATACCTAATTGATAATAATACGTATTCCTTCAATTTCCTGTGCAATGCTTTTATAGGAAAAACGCTTTTTTCCCCCCTCCCCGTGTCTGGAATTGTGGATTATATTTAATGCCTTCTGTTTTAGAATTGAATCATCATTAAATAATATATCTTTTCTTCCTTTCGTATAGATTTCTATTGCTTATTGTAGATTGGGATTGTTTACACCTTTTAGATATCGTTATTTTAAAATATAATTCATGTTTCGTTTATTTACGAACGTATTTTATGCATTTTCATTAGCTGTTTTTTAATTATTATTTGGGACAGGTTAACGTTTTATTCTCTCAAGGTTTCTTTCAAGTGATGCCCAACTTGAATACATTTTTTAAAGACCATTTTGTCCTGATGAGTGTTTGTCCACTGTAAATTAAAAAGTGGTTATAATCTAAACAAGTATACTTGCTTTGAGACTGAAATAAAAATACCGCTACAGTCGAGTCACTTCGAAAAACCTAACTGGCAGTCGTAGAAAGTATGCTGCCAAGAGCAGTTTAAGGGGAAGAAAAAAAAAGCCACAAAAGCTTCTCGGGACTCGTTTTAGCCTTCATCAAAAGGGCCTTGTGCAATCGGACTGGGAGTTAGTTCCTCGAACGATATAATGCCGACCAAACTGGTAGGGCCAGTCTCTCGAGCCAACCGCTTTCTTCTCGTTGTTTTTTGCTTATATGATTGCAGTTCCTTCACGCTAGCGTCATTACTGTAGCAGCAGGTTGCGTTTGCTTTGCTGTGTTTGTTACTTGCATGGCCTCATTCCCTCCACCGTCTCCCGCTGCCTCTGCATGGCGAGGTTGCTCGCTTTGGCAACTTATCTTGCAGCGATTGTTCTCTGTGGTAGTCGTACTGGCGGCTCTTTCTGGTTTCCGATGCAACCGACCTGCGGTTGCATGGATTCTTTCCACGCGGCGGATGAATTCATAAGCAGTCCCCTCCCACACCCTCCCTCTTCCATGGGCATCAATTCATTCCATTGTCATTCTGTGAAATGAGTATCGTCTGAGAAATGGTGAACACAAATTTTAAATTTACTCGTTGTGAATGAATTAATTTGCTTTCCATAGACGGAGAACTGTAGGGCTTTGATTTTTAAAGCCGGTACGAATACTTAATACTCTCTGCTTGATTTGCCTGGTTCGAAATATCAAAAAATTTGTTAACTTATTTTCTAATTTTGATTTTTTTTATAGGGGGAAAAATACCTATGAATGTTAAAAGAGTTATGGAAAAATTCTTTTGATTTTTAAATATGGTGTGTGTGTGTAAAATCTTTGTTTCATCCTGTGATTAAAAATATCGGAATATAATTTTAGGTCTGAATAAGAAAAAATTGCGTGCCAATTTCAAATCATTATGATATTAATAATTCCAGAATTTTGTACAGATAACTATCTTAAAAGTCCTGTTAAACTGTAGCAAAATCTAGTTATGGAATTATTTGAAAAAATTGTCGGGAATTCAGCGAAACTAATTTTGGCACGAAATATGATCTGTATCTAACGCAAAATTATGAAGAAAGCATGCCGAACAATATTTTTCCGTATAAACCACATATGTGGGAACATTGTAAGAATTCAGAAATGAGCAAATATTCGCCTCATTGCAATTACAAAGGTGAAAGTTTTTTGCCTTTTGCTGTTGGTGTATTTGGACATAATTTTGAAATACAAAATTAGCAAAAATGTATGTAATATTGTTCCTATTCATTGTTTTGTGGTACTTTTCGAAGTAAATAGTAGCTGATAAGTATATTGAAATCCCATTTAAGTTTTTGCTTTATTTGAATCTAAATGTTCATAATATCGAACTAATCTTATTCTAATTATTATATGTGTAATTATGAATATTAACAAAAATTCTTTGGAATGACAGTAAATCATTGATTCCTTTACTGTTCATTTAACACCTGTTGGTAACATTTCTAATGAACTAAGAATATAAAAATTATGCGCATTCATGTTTATGCCGTAGAAAATACCTCGAATGCTTAGGACTAATACGGTGCAGGTTGTCATTTCGTTATTCCTTCTTCAAAGTCAGGCTGCAGCTCCATTTACGAAACGTTTTATATCTATTGCCCCCCCCCCTTTTGTTATGGAGATTCTTTAAGTATGTTTTTAACTTCTTCCAGTAATTTTTTTTGTGTGTGTGTTTGTGTTTTGTCTGCCAAAATTGTAGTTTGTCGAATAAATGATACCCACTAGTCATTTGTGATAGATGGTTGTCAACCGAATTTTTTTTTTCCGAAAGCGAATACGACGAAAATGAGATGTAATTTAATTGCGTACTTTAGAGGTCAGTTTGGAACAGAATAAATTCTAGTTTATATTTTTCTCTAAATTAGATCGCTATATTGTTTTGATGTAACTTATTTTTATAAAAGCTTATCATTTCATTCTTAGATAAGCAATTTCGTTTTGTTTATCGGTTTGGTAGACAGTGAGAAACCGAAACTCCAGTATGTTGCCACTGACTGACGTGTTCGATAGAAAAGAAGTATGGTACGTCGGCAGACTGTTCGGATTTTGTTTATCTTATTCCGCTGTATTCCAGAACGCATCTGTATGTGGAATCAGATTACAAGAAAGCTCCACCAGCGAATTTTCTGGCTTTTTCGCGAATTGATTGTTTATTCACGCACCAATAAAAAATAATAGAGCTTTTGATTGCGGAAAAGCTCCATTCCCTTTTTTTCAGCTTCAAAAGTGTGTTTGACATTAAACTTGAGTGAAAATAATCGTCGTAGCTTTTAAACATACGGAGGGGGGGGATACCTTGCAAAGTTACTCTTTCATTGAGTTTTACAAAATTGAATGGGTGCTTACGTTTATTGTTGTGATTACCAGAAGCCTCTTCTCCTTCAAATTCATCATTTCTAAAATTGGATCTGAGAAATTCGATAGTCTGGTATCTGAGAGTTAGCTTCGTGATTAGAGGATCATGAATGCCCATTCATCGAAATCCCATCGAGTCTGCTCTTGGATTAACCCTCTCATTGGAGTGAAAATTTTATATCTTCTTCCCATCTCTACAATTAAATAATTAAGAGGATCGTCTTCAATAACGTAATTTTGGGGGAAGCTAAATCTTACTTGCGTATTCACAATTTTATGTATGTTACTAATTTTTTTAGGGTAAGGCAGATTTTCAAAAGCGTCTCATAATTTATAAAGATATAATCCCACCCTGCCACGAAGCCTTTCCATGTATCTGATCGGGTCGCTGCGAAAAGTAACGCGGGTACTGTGATCAGTTGCAATAGTCATCACCGGCCCATGCACCGGTCGCTTCCCTAGGAGGTACATCCTGTCGTCGGAGATGTGGCCAATACAGCCACACCACCATTGCTGCATCCTCCAGGCAGGCGAGAACACGCTTGCTTTTCCGGCGACTTCTCATCGCCAAATTTGAGTGTGCTTCCCGGAGGGAAAAAAGTGCCTCAAAAGCCGCACTAAGGGTAAGAAATTATGAAAATGTTATGATATGATAAAGTAGAAGATTGACTACCAGGAATAAAACACTTCTTTTACTTGGTTTGATTTGTCCTCTTTTGAAACTGCAAGAGACCTTTTATAATTTTGTACAGAGTTCGAATGGTGAGGACGACATTTAATTAGGCGATTCTACTCCACTAACTAAGAACGAAATTGCTAATGGGTCAAATGCCTTCTTATCGGTGTGGAAGTTCGGCGAATGGTGTGGACATTTTGTATCGTTCCATTTGAACGTGATTCCATTTCCTAGGGTCACTTTAGCTTTGCCAGACCCTGCACGAGCTGGAGCCTTGGCTCTCACATTACAAACCTCCTGACTACTCCCTCGCACATTAGTGGGCCTTATAACTTTCTTAAAAATGTGAAGGGCTATGCTGTAAACTATAAAATCTGTGTCCAGAGCGTCAGTGTTAATTCATATGTTTCATGTGCCGTATTTAATCCATAATATCTGAATAACGCGTCAGAGACGTACAGCATGAGTAATTTGACCATTTATTTCCCCCCTCTAAACGAGACATCTAGGGGAAAATGGGGTAAAACCGCGTAGCCAAGGTTCGAAGACCTGTTGGAGCTAAAATAGAGCTTGTCAAATTTTATTAAAATATTCATTGTTTATCGGAGTACAGTATTTCTTTCCAGAAAAGTCGCAGTTTCTTTACTTTTTTTTTATCAATGTTTTTATCAAAAAAAAAGTCAAACTACTTAAGTACTACTACTATGTCTACCTGGTTTTACCCCATGGGTAGACATGTTAACGTTATGGAAAATTAGGAAGACTCGATTTCCAGTGGAAAAGTTGCAATCATTTTTATTTTAAATGACAATTTAAGAATATTAGTTACAAAATTCACTTGTAATGCAGCTTTCGTGGGCACAGCTGAGACAGTTTCTACATTGGATTAAACCTTCCTCTTTATTTAAATTAGAAAATACATCCATTAAAATATAAACAATAAACGTCTGATGTGTTTTATCGCCTTCATAGGAGGAATCATCAATACTGACTGTCCCGGTCCTTAGTAAACGTATAATAAGCTGAACTAAATATAGTTTTTATGACAGTAATGATTTTTAAGTAAGGACAGTTTAAAATTAAACGAACATTAGAGAGTTGCGGTCTTAAAACAAATAAACCTTCATAGATGCAGTGCATTCAACAGCTACGATATGCCACTATGACTGTTCCTTTTTCTTGACTAGTAGAGTGTAATTCAGTATCATTTCGGCGTCCCGTTTTTCAGAAAGGGAACAACATTGGGACAAGTGGATAAGGTAACTAAAAACAGGACAGAGTCCCGTTCAACAGTGATCTCTAAAATGCACAAATTTTAAACGTAGGATCTTAACCTATACCTTAACTCACCACGTCTTGTTCACAGCGAGGAAACAACAAATACTGTTCGAAATGGTTAAGTTCACAAATAGTTATAAATTAAAAATCTCGGACAGCGTGGAAACTTGAATGCGTCTGTTTTTAAGTTTGTGTTTTTTTTTATTTATTTCTAAATAGTATGCATAGCATATTCAAAACGCTTTCGAAATTCATTGCATTTGAATAATGTTATTCTTGTAAGTACGTAATCACTGGAATTCTTAATATGTCCGTGGAAACTATATCGCGTTTCCCTGAAAGAAATGCATACCTCAGCACCATTGATTTAGATGTTGTCATCAAACATAAGAGACGCGGATTTTATTCATAAAATATGTGAGAAAGAAGCAATTTTTTAGTCATCTGCTGAAAATATTCTGGTTTTGGATGTGTAACTTGACTCGTTTTGTCAGTAATCCTAATTCGGATGAGCCAAAGAAAATAGTTTCAGGTATTTAAATTTTTCAGAAACAAAGAAAATCATATTGCTATTCAAAGAATTGTCACTTCGGAAAAGGTATAATTTCGAGTAAAAATGGAATTCGGCAGTGTCCGTTTGGTAACTGTATTTTAGTATGCAGTTTCATTCCGTCATGCCAACGCGATTTTGAGCAAAAACCCCATACAAATACCAAAACAGAAACAATTATCTCAGAAGTCTTGTGTAATGATTTAAAAGTAAAACTCGCTCTTAAAGAATTATTCAGATTAATTAGTTCGGGGGATAATATGTTAAGCAAACACTAATTAATTGTGTTAACTATCATCAAAACATCTTATGGAGAAAGTTGTTTTGTAACTAGTTCACATATAATTATGTTGGCGATTCAGAATTAATGTACTGAAGTGAAGATGAGGTATGGAAATCCAAATAAAGAAGAAAATCTGATCAGTACCGATTCGGATTTCCGATGTTTTGTTACGGGTTTGATTGATAACTGCTTTTTTCTTACCTTAGTGTAATATTTTGCACATATTTTACGCAGGAAAAATAAGAATAAAAAAATTGGGATATTTATTGGCTCATTGAAAAAAATTACGGTATAAAAGTGAAATAATTCTATCTCTCATTATTTCTGTGACATCTTCTTTTTCTTGGATTGTAGAAGAGTTTGATGGGGGGAAAAACTATCAGACGTACTCTCGATTCCGCTCATAATGACGCTGGAACTTTTCAAACTAGAAGCATTGCAGAAGGATGCGTATTTTATGCAGCCGCAATTCGAAAATCATCGTGAATGTAATAATATTTCCTTGTTCAGTTCAAAGAACTTGGTAAACTAATTTTTGCTTAAGGTATCCGAACACGTTGAAAAGTCGATTTTCGGCCAAAATTCCTTTTTGACGTTTTGGATAGTTCATTCATTTGCCTTTATAAAACATATTTACTTTTGTAATACGTTAATAGAAGATGAGATATTAATTGTTTTATAACAAACCGAAAACCAGAAGTGGGCGTTTAATTTACCGGAAATTGTCATTTAAAGGGACAGAAACCTGTCAAAAATTCTTTTAAACTGCATGTTTTCAAGTTAATATGATTTTAGTGTATTTTTAGGAATTTTTTTTAAAGTTTAGAAACTTAATTTAAGCGCGTGGCAGAACTGAAATTTGATTTTTCTCAAAACTAGATTTTATGCATAATTTTCACACTTCAAACATGATAACTCAAGTTATTATCATTCGATTGCTGTGAAAGTTTCTGAACACTTTCTTCAAATGTTTCTCTAGTGAATGTACTAGAATAATGTATATCTTTTAATCGTGGTCTTTTATTTGAAAAATGGCATAAAAAATTTGCTGAAAATCTTATAATGATTGTTCGATTAGCTCTAAAATTTTTATTTATCTAAAGAATGTTAAGATTCTAGTACAAGCACTAGTCCATAGTATGTAGTTTATTTTAGTATTTGTTTTATTTGGATTATTGCAAAAGTTTGACCTCTAGCATGTTTGAAGTTTTTGAAATTTCCTCTGAAAAACAGCACAAATTTAGGTTTTTTGAAAATTCATAATAATTTATGCTCAAAAATAATACTCTATTATTAATCTTTATGAAACTCAAATCTAAAAAATATATTATGGTGTTTCTATATAACAATTTAAAAAAAAAATTGCTCCGAACGTGTTCGGATACCTTAAATGGTCACTTTCGAGGTGTACAGCCGTTTGTGCAAATGGATAGGTGCGTTTTTACTGCCTTGTTAATGTTTAATATATTGGCACACTGTGTTAATGAAAACTCTCTTCCTTTAGTTATGATTAATAACAGATCGTTGAAGGTAAGTAAAGATGATTCGTCTCGCTTTACTGATGTGGAAGTTCTGAGATAGAATCGTTCTAGTCAATACTGTAGATACAAATGCGGTAAAATTAAATATACCATTTACTGAAAAAAATATCGTGATTTCAGTTTATGTGCGTTGTTGGCAGTTTCTAATTCTACATACATTCGGAATATTTCATCTGCTTCATATCTGCCTGCACTATATACAAAAAAATTGAGGCATTTACTTGAAGAACGTAGGGTCCAACAGTTTATTATTCTACTTATTTTAATAATCAGATTATGTTCTAATAACCGAAGTAAACAACTGTTGGATGTTACGGAATCTTTTTCGTTTTTCAACTAAACACAGTATTACCTTTATTTTTAATTAATTATTTTTTTGTGAGTAGTGTTGTTTGACATTAATTATGCTTAAAAGTCACAAAATTTAAGTTTGGAACTTCCATAATTTGAATTTCTTTCGTCCCGACTTGCTTTATTCAAATACTTTACTTTGAAACTTGTCTTAATGATAACAATAAAAAATTATTATTATTAAGACAAGTTTCTATTCATTATCTTACGTAATACGAAATGTTTTTCATTATACGTAAGGTTTTGATATAGATTTGTAAATATGTACTTGCGTAACCCTTACAATTCAAAAAGAATTATATTAAGATTTTTTTTTTCCGGAAACTTAATGAAGACATGCATATACTAGGACACTCGAGAGTGGTCCAGAATTCGGGCGAGATTATTACCTCGCTTAATTTTATTTCAAATTCTAATATTATATATTTTAAAATCTTAATGTATTCCAAAATCACTTTTCTTAAACTCCAGTTTCGTTCTTTTCCCGCTCTGGAGGTTTATTAAATCTCTCGTTTTGACATATTTATTACTAAAAGAATATTTTAATCGTTTCCACGCGCGCACAACTCGCGAAATCAGCGACTTATTGCCGCCATGCATTTTCCCTAAAACACTTACGTAATATACTAAAAATAGCTATTATTCCCTTCACTTTGATCACATGTCTATCTGTTAAATCCCTACCTGAGAAAAAGCAGGGATCTTCTGTTCACTTTTGGCTTGAAACCTTATACTAAGATGTACGTACATTCCGTTACTCTCCCATAATAAAATGAAAATTAGAATTTAACTCGGCCTGTTTAAAAAGTGAATTGTTTTTAAAAAGTAGATATTCGGCCAAATCACTATTCGTTCATCCCTATTACGAATAGTTCTTTGTTCGAATACCGAATACTCGGCGGCTGACACTTAAACAAAAAAAAAAAACTTTAATTGTAAATAAAATATTTATCAAATTGTAAATGAAAAAAATAAAGATTAATAAAATTGATATTTTATTATTTGTGTATTTAAAAAAAATCTTGATACTTTGATGCATTTTTCTAATATTTTAAATAGAGTAAAACTTCAATTAACCGTCACAGTCCGGACCAGGGCTGTGACGGATAACGGAAATCCTTTAAACACATATGCACAGTAACGCGCTTTCACTACTGGTTGGGACGAAAATAAAATCCTTTAAAAATGAATAATACTTACACGTTGTATTTAAATTTACGAAACCATCCATATAAACTTCAATATAAGAGTAGTAATGCACAGAAATGTATCGCAATACCATAAACCTACGCTACTTTTTAGACGATGACGGATAACAGAAACTGACGGTTAAAGGAGTGACGATTAATCCAAGTTTTACTGTAACCTAATTCCAGTAATCAATGAGAAACCCTCTGCATTTGGGGATTGTTTCATATAAATAAGAGCCATCATTGCAGAACATGACAGAGAAAAAAAATTCAGTGACTACATTAAGATTATTTTAAATAAATTCCTATTTTGATTTGAAAAAAAAATCCTTCTAATAGTTAGGATAGTGTCCCATTAATTGGTGAAAAAATAAATGCGGAAAAATTTCCGAGATTTGCAAATATGGGGGGAGGGGGGGACTTTCAGCTCTTGCAACCACAGTATCATTTATTTTTTGAAGCTGTTAATGTATTCAATACCAAATGGAAGATTTCTTCCTAAAAAAATGTTGAAAAATTATTGTTCTTGCATCATAATTTCAGGCTTAACGATTATAAATGATTGGTAACACTATTAAATACACTTAAGTACTTATGCAACTTAAAATTGAATAAATATTCGGAGATATTTTTGACAATAAATGTACTGAAATGTAATTCTGCGAAATATTGTTTAAATATATTTCAAAAGCATTTAAAAAAATTATTATCATGAATTTATTCGGCTTAGTATATGTTTAGTATTCCACCAGACCGAATATTCGTTACATCCTTAATTTAAAGCCTCAAATTTCTAAACTCTTCTCCAATTTTAAATCTGGGATTAAACTACACTTAGTTTTCTTTCGAAGATCTTGGACGTTAAAGTAGTCTTGTTTTAATGTTTCGAATGTAATAATGTAGAACAATTTACCCTGAAGATCATGCTATTTGGCGTCTAGTGTCATTAAAGTCGAAGTTTAGACCATACACTAAACATAAGAAATACTACTGATCCTTCACTTCGCTTTGTAAAATCTGCTAATAATGGTGTGCAAATTGAACAGACTCGTAAGAAGATGGGAAAGAAAACGGTTTGGCATCTTACTCGGTTTTGATCCTGACCATTGGCTGCTGTGAAAGGTCCTCGTAATTTGAATCGTAGGTAGATGACGAAGCAGCACTTGGGCAGGGATGATTCCACCGTGCACATTTTCACATCACCTTGATGCGAAAACGTTAAAACCCCGGCCGCACATTGCTGGGGTCCGTTACGTCAGGATTCGTACGCGTCCTCACAAGTCTTTATTTTTACATTTAGTCCTTAAAAGTCCTTATAAATCCTTATTTTTACATTTAGTCCTTAAAAGTCCTTACAAATCCTTATTTTTATGCCCCATTTTTAAAAAGTCCTTGAAAGTCCTTACTTTTTACTCTTGCCATTATTAAAAAATTTAAAATTTCACCGATTATCGTTTTTCTAATTCTTCCTTCTCGGCGGCTCTAATCTCGGTCGACGTGGCTCTCGCGGAATGGGGAATACTTTATCATCTAATAGGTTCAATTTGCAAAAATGAGACATTTTATTTAAAAATGCGTGCGACAATTCGTTAAGTTTATTCTAATTAGAGGTCCTTATTTTTTGATTTTTTTAGTCCTTAAAAGTCCTTGATTTTCTTTTAAGGAAATTTGTATGAACCCTGTACGTGGTAGTTAAACTTAACCTCGTGATCCTTTGGTATCAAGACTTGGACTGTACTGTTTACGCCAGGGGTTCTCGACCCCCTCGCCTACCCCCTTCCATCATATACCTCCGACCATCCGTCTATGCAAAGGAGTTTTCATCAGTGATGTTAAAGTTAGCTTAAAAGTGAAATGACTAGAATTAATGAGATAGTTCAACTCCAAAGCAAATGCAACCAGTGACCCGGGGTAATTCACGATCACCACGTTTCTGGGGTAAATAATGATCACCTGATTTTTATTTAAAAAAAAAAAAAATAATTTTTAATGAAATTTGAGGTATGGCCAGGAATCCTTGGAACATTTTACTCACGTATAACCGCATTTACTCAATCATAATTTGCTGTTTAGTCTATCAAATTAAGCATCTTTTAAACTGCTTACTGTACTTGCCATTTCAAAGATGGGTTCCTGAATATGTACATTTTTACAAAGATCCTCCACACTCTCTTAATAATAAATATTTCGTGTTGCTTATTTTATCTAAAAGTAGTGTTAGCTTTTGATTACTTGTTTCACATTTACTGCAAATATTGAAATTAATTACAGTGAACTATATCAAGTGTTGCCCCCTATAGATGTGTAATTCCTGATCATTGTCATTTCTTATCATAAATATCATCAGAAATAGCTAATAAATATAATTTTAGTTCTTTTAAATGACAGTTCATATTTATTAACTGTAATCACTATAAAACATATTTTAATTGCAGCCACAATGTATTTTTTAAGCAAAAAAAAAAGTGTTCCGATTTGCATCGTTTCTAATTAGTCTTAACTTGCTTGTATCTTGATTCTATGTTTGCAGAATTTTTTAAGTGATAATTTTTAAGCTTATTAAATTAGCCTGATAAATATGGTGAGAAACTATAAACCTAAAAATGATACTCAGTTTCTAAAAGTCAAAATTAATGAAGTTGCTTCAAAGATTGAAAGTTTCAGTGTGAGAGCTGCTGAAATTCCATTCTCAACTTTACACTCTCACTTAATGAAGTTAAAGAATCCATCACAGTAGTAAAACATGTGGGAGCTGTTTCCTATATTCCTGCAGAACACGAGAATGAGTTGACTGCTTGCCGAAAGAGTATGGCAAGATGGGGAATAGAAAGGTTAGGTTAACATCCCGTTTTGAAGCAACACGAGGGCTATTTAGGGACGGACCTCGTAATTTTGAACCGCAGCAGATGACGGGGACGACACCTGATCTGGCACCCCCTTCCACGCCACACCAACGGGAGGACGTTTGGCCACTACGTATGATTTAGCGTGCAGCAGGCCCCATACACGGCGGATCTTCGGTGGAATCGGGTTCCGAACCTGCGGCCCTCCGGTTCCGAGGTCGAGACCTTACCACTAGGCCACCGCGGCCTCTGGGGAATATAAAGAAATTAAAATAACTGTTTCTGATTTTGTAATTAAAAATAAAGAAGCTACAAATATGAATTACTGTGCACTTACAAAAATATTGTCGCTTCAAAGATGATATGCCTGGGGAAGATTGTATGAGTTCATTTTTGCATATGTATAATCTACGGCAGAAAAGCCCGTTATTCTCAAAAATTCCCAAACGTGACAGAATTGAAAAAATAAACGTCGAATATATTTTTTTTATGGTCCTATATCCTTAAATGGAACTGGCCCATTCACTGTTGATTATGCAGCAATAAACAGTGCATATAAATGTTAAAAAAAATTGTAAAGATTTTTGTAAACCTTAAAGTGTTGAATTGTGTTGCTTTTTTTCAAATAAATCATCTTATCAACTGCTTAACTATGTTTTGGTGGTATATTTATTTGATCTAATGTATTATTTGTTAATTACTGTTGTATAACCATTTTTAAAACGCATCTTCACTAAAAGAACTGGGTGATCAGTAATTACCCCAGAATTGATCAGGAATTACCCCGATCCAAGGGTAATTCCTTATCACTGAAAATTTAACTCATCTCATAAGTCGTCAAACTTTCACCAAAAATTAAAATTCTACTTTGAACAATTTTTTCACAAAATGGATGTTTGCATTTTTGAACAGGAAATACCCCAGGTCACCCTAATTATTTCATTTTAACTTATAAGGATAGCAAAAAATTACACTTCGTATTAATCAACTATTCAAGTTTATAATTATTAAATAGCAAGTATATTCACGTGAAGAAACAAAGTTCTCTAACTTTTTTAATTCCTTATGTTTTCTTGTTTTTGCCATCAACAACTTTTATTTCCTGTACCCCCAAATGGTCCTTCGCGTACCTCCAGGGGTACGCGTACCACAGTTTGGGGACCTCTGGTTTACGCCAACGTGATCACCACTAATGACTGTAAGAAATTGTCTTTTGCTGTCTCCTGCTTTTGACAGATTTTCTGTGATAATGCTATATTTATTAAAACTTTTGTAATTAGGTTTTTTTTAAATGTTATTTTGGAAATGAAATTACATTTGACAGTTTGTGAAGATCTCCATATTGCTTTTGAATTTGCATGGGTGTGACAATTTTAATAAATGAACTTTGACAGCATCTGTTGGCCGTAGTGAAACGGATGTTTTCCCATCAGCATGAAGCGGCCGAACTGTGTGCGCTCCATTCGCGATCTGCCGCCGTAGTCTCGTGTGCCCGGTGACCTACCGGAAGAACTCCGCCCAGTAGCCATTAAACGTCCATTAATTCCTTCGGGTGTTGACAAGCGTAAAAGTCCCCCCCCCCGAATCACGCCTTTGCTTTCCCCTCCCGACAATTAGGATCGTTCTTCCCTCCGCACCCACACACCGGCGTTCTAAATTTATGGAAGCCGGCCTTTTATATTTTTTTTTGTTCTTTTCTTTTTTTTTTAGTTCTTTTGTTAACTCCTTCAGTTTTGGCGGGAAACTTAATGGAACTCTTTCGATCAGCGGGTAGCTCTTTTTTCGTGTCCATTTAAACCACGTGAAACAGGCACTCAGATTTGAATGGCGTAATGGTTTAAAGATTAAAAGGGCTTTTGTTGGTTAAAATGACTGTTAGGAAAAATTTAATTATTTAAATTTTCTTTTAGTCTTCTTTATGTTTGTGGTTTAATTTTGTAATGCTTGCATTTTTAAATTCTGTATAAAAGTTACCGAGACAGTACAGCACTGTTTAATTTTATTGTATAATTATGAGTTCATTAATTTTGGCCAATTGGAAAATTTTTATTGTGCATATAAATGTTCTCCTATGCGAATATTTGTTATGCAATAAAGGACGAAAATTGTATTCGAATTCCTAAAATTCTGTGCTTTGTTGTCTGTATGAGATGCAGCAGCATGTGTGTACTCTTTCAGCTACCGAATGTGAATGAAAAACGTTAATTCCTGATAATCATCAAATGAAGACTGTGTTAACATAGTCCAATTTATTATGAGGAAAGATATATGCATGTTTTTTTTTAATGTTTTGTATTCTCGAGATAAAACTGTGAATGTGGAACGGTTGTTTCTCTTGTCCCCCTGACTCGAAAGCGACTTCAACGCATTGCAAATGCAGTTAGTTCTATAAATTGCCCTTTGATGTGTCCATTTTTAGATTTTTGATTATTTATTGCCATCAAGTGTCTGGTCCACGGCAGAGTTTGGGTTTTGAAATACGACTCCTCGGAAGGCCCGCCATGTGTACACGTTTAATTCGTCAAGAGTCAAACTCGCTCCCACTGGTGCGGTATGGAAGTTTAGAGAGAGGGGGGTTGTTATCCTCGTCATCTCACTACGGTTCAAATTTACGAGGTCAGCGTCAAAGCAGCCCTCATATAACCTCAAAGCAGAACTGTGAACCTGACTTAAATAAATGAATTAAAAAGAAATGTCATTAAGGGTAATTTCAGACCCAATAAATGAAGCTCGTTTTGTTGCTCGTATATCTACTGATTTGGTGAAATATATTTCATTTGTGCTACATCTCACTTGAACAAAGACCTAGAATTATAGTTATGTTGCGAAATAAGTTTTTTCTGTTTCAGTTTAATTGTTAGAGTAGATTAAGATGCCATTGACTATTTTTTTAAAATTTTCTTTTATGTATCATTTTAAAATATTAGATGTTGATGTCGTGAAGGTTTTATTTTCAGTTGAGATGATAATAAAGCTTTGGGATTAGCAGTGAATTAAAAACCAGTTTTCATAAATTTAATCATTAGAGACATCTAAAAAAAACCTTAAGGAGAAATGAAGGTAAAAAAATGGTAGTCTCAAACTTAAAACATCAGAATCGAAGTGTTGTTTTCATGAAAAGACAGAAATGTGTATTACATTTTGTTATCCATAGCTATCGTTCTGATCTCTTGTTCAGATAGCATCTATTTTGCATTACTGCTTGTTTTCACTTATCTGGGCGATAACATGGGCCTGTCTCGTTCGCAAAACAGGCTGCATTAGTCAACGTGTATCTCCGATTTTCTCGTACGCCTATCATTCGAATGATTGGCATATTCTAAGCCACGCCAGGGTTAGTCACTGTCCACGAAAGGGAAAAAGTCTACCCAGCTGGTTAGGTTTCTACGGTGACATAGAAAGATATGGCTAATCGATGAATGAGCCTTGCCCCCTTCTTTACCAGAGGGGACCCCCTGTTGTGCGGGAATTTCTTCCGTGTTTCTTCGAAGCCTTCCTCATATCGGAGTAGGTTGATAACCCAAGGCATCGTCGTTCCCCTTTCTATACCGCAGGGGGGTACGTCGATGGAACGATTTGGAGAATGTATCTTATCTTAGGGGGATAGTGCGTGAAAACAGAGGTCGTTAGTGGATAACATGCTTGTTGCATGCCTAAAAGTGTGGACTGTAGGGAATGGAACCTGTCTACAATGAAATGTTGTCCCGATTATGTTTATTATATACATGATTCTGGGCAAATGAATATGTCGCTAAACGAGAAAATATTCCAGCATTAAGAGGTCTCTTCAGTTGATGGGGGGGGGGGGGCCAGCGGAATGGCATCTAGAGGAACTTTTACATTTAAAAACATATTTCTTCGTATATCTTATTATTGCAGTACACTGTTCGTTCAAGTTTATTTATTGCTAATGAATGGAGAGTTTTTATTTCATTAATTATATGCTGCATTTATTTTATTTCATTAATATATTTAAGCTAGCTGGCAACCTGGCGTTGTTCCGGATCCAAATATTTTCATATGGCTCCCCACTCCGTTTCTTTTTCTCCAAATATATAAATAAGTGATAAAACAAAAATTGATCTTCAAAATAAAATTTTTTATTCCAACCAACTTACATTAGTATGGCTCAAAGAGAATAATATATGAAGAGAAATAAATAAAATAAAATTGGAGGTAAATGCAAGAACCAGCTTCCTTTGATAGGTTTAAAAAGAATAATTTTTAGAGAAATAAATGAAATAAAACATCAAAAGACAAAAAAAAAAAGCAAAAAACTAATAAATTAAAACACTAGAAGTTTAACTTATCTTCATGGATAAAAAAGAAAATTCCCGAAAACAAGCACCCTCTCCCCTCCGAATTTACCACTTAAAAATTGATTAAATAAAAGTCTAATTCGAATTTAAAAAAAAAAATTACGGCGTTTATTTCCTCTTTTGTTCACATCACTGTGCCGAATTTGGTCCCGGTAAGTCCATTAAAAAAAAAATGCTAATTTATATCTATACTTATAAAGGGCAATGTTTGCATGTGTGTGTGCGATGTCCAGACAAATCTATCGCACTTACAGCCATGGAATTTGGCACAGGTAGTCGTAATGGTGACTCAATGCACCTCGAAGCCGGAATTTTAAAATTTAATCTAGAAAATTTTTTATTTAATGTTTTGTGTTGTTGTGGGTCATTTTCGGCAAGTTTACGGCTGTAGTATCTTTTCTAATGATTGTTGAAAAACAATCGATGCACCATTGGATGGAACGAACAGTTTTTTTCTCTAATGAAATTTGTTTTGACCTTCAAACGTAATTTACTTAATTTTGAGAAATTTTTAAAAAATAGTCAGTTTTGCCGACAAAATTTTGTTTTCGTATTTAAATTTACTGCATCCCCCTTTCTAATAAAGTTATCTCTTTCATTTTTTGTGGTAATGAATGGAATATTCCCCCCTGATTTAAAACAAGAACGGTTAAAATATCTTTTATGGTTGAATATTAATTACTTTTTTCTGAAGTGTTAAAATATTTTCGCTCTATTTTTTCCCCTCGATTCATTGTAACCAAGGTCGCGGTGTTCTATTCCCAGCATGCATTTCGTCGAAACCACGTGACGTCATAATCCCTTTGCTGAAGATTGTAAGCTCTTTTTGAGAAAATTGATTTTGCTGTGGTTGTACATGTTTATTGCATAGCTTCTAAAATCTTGATAAACACAATAACTTTCACTTTGATATCACAATAACTTTCGTTTTGTGTTTAACAGTGATTTTCTCTCGACAACGTTACAACCGAGTGAAAACTAGGGATGTAACGAATACCGAATATTCGCCCAAATTTCAGGCCGAATACAAAATTTTTAAAAACATTTCACTTTTGATTGCAATTTTTTTTTTCAAATTTTAAATGAAAAAAATTAAGATTAAATAAAATTGATTTTTTATTATTTGTATATTTTTAAAAAAATTAATGCTTTTCTGTATATTTGTAATATTTTAAATACCTTAATTCCAATAATAAGAAATGAGAAACTCTCGTAATTTTGGGATTGCTTCAAAGAAATAAAGGAGTTCATTGCAGAGCATAACAATGACAAACACAGAAGAAAATTGAATGGATAAATTAAAATTACTATAAGTAAATTCCTATTTTGATAAAGAACTTCTAATAGGTAGGATGGAGTGTCCACTTGATTGGTGGGAAAAAATGCAGAGAAATTTCCAAAGTTCTGAAATTTAGCAAGAAAATGTCTTTCAGCACCTGCAAACATTATATAGTGACCGTTTATTTTCTGAAGCTGCTATTTGGAACTGACTTCTGTAAATGATATGCAACATTATTCAACACACTTCTGTACTATGCAACTTAAAATTTGATAAATGTTCGATATTTTTAATAATAAATGTACCGGCTTGTAATTCTGCAATATTCTTTATTAAATATTTTTAAAGCAACATTTTTTTTAAAATTTTTTTTATCCTGAATTTATTTTGCCGAATATCTGTGTAGCATTCGGCCAGACTGAATATTCGTTACATCCCTAGTTGGTATTATATGTGTACGAAACCAAACGGAACAGACTTCTTCCTGAAAATGCTAAAACATTATTGTTTTCTTGCATCATCATTTCATGCTTTACAATGATAAATTATATATAACTTTATTAAATCCACTTATGCAACTTAAAATACCCATGCAACTGATATGTAATTCTGCAATATTCTTTGTTAAATGTGTATTTAAAAGCGCGTTTAAAAAAATTATTATCCTGAAAATATTCGGCCGAATATCTGATAAGTATTCAGCCAGCCGAATATTTGACAAACGGGCCGAATACCGAATAGTTGCCGAATATTCGTTATATAACTAGTGAAAATTCGCATAAATAACGTATAAAGACTTATAACATTTTACATGTCAATTCTTTTTCCCTTTAACTGATTTGTAACCTAATTATCATTGCGCTTCCGCCTAATTCGCCACTACATAATATGCTTGTAAAGAACGTCTGGAATTTTCGAAGCAGCCTCTGTGACACATTTGTTTATATTCAATGAAAACCTGCAAAACATAAGTGAAATAAGACATTGTTGGCTTGAAATGTAAGCAAAAGTTGGCTTAATAGTATAACTAATTTTCTGTAATAATATAACTAATTCTGTTCCATGGCAGGTCTGCAGACTCAATGTACAAATTGCTCACAAAAAAAAGATGCAGTCTGAAATATTAAATATGTAAAGAAAAAATTGTCCATTTTTTTAAAGCCTAATATTGCTCCAACTTCACGGAAAATAATACATCGTCCGAATAATGCTGAAACGATATGAAATATCAAATACATACCTTTTTCTTCCATATTGACAGAAAAAAAAGAACATACATCAGATAAAAATAATTCCCTTAAAATGAATTCTTCGAGGAGAACACTCCAAGTCGAACGGAGCAATTGGGAAACTTTTCACTTTGATGGCGGGGGAAATGCCGAATAATTAGCGGCGAATTGGTGATGATTTTGCATCTCTAGAATATAAACATTCATTTGAAGGCGATCTTATGATGTTTGGGTTTCGGCGCGCTGGCTGAGCGATCTGTGCGGCGGTCAAGTTGGTTTAAGTATGCAGTTCCTTTAAAAGTATCGTTATTGTCATTGCTTCATAAGCCACGTACATTTTAATGGTTTGAAATTTGGATAGAAAAGTATATTTTGTGCTTCCTTATTTGATGGTAATCGCCCCCGTCCAATCTGTACGTTTTCGATACTTCAAATGACGGACAGTTAATTTTTTAAGATACGCATCTTTTCGTTTCTTCGAAAGACACCGTCGAAGTAATTCCTGAGCGAAATGTGTTCGTTATCCGTTATAAGCCTATTATATCTGGTGCAACTTCGGTTCCTAACCGTCATTTTTCGTTCCGCGCTGCTGATTGTTTGAAATTTATGACAAATTAAATGTATTCCTAAAGAGTTTCCCCGTATCGTTTTCCGCTGTTAATCATTTTATTTCATCACACTTTTTAAATAGAATGAGTTGGAGGATATTATTATTATTATTTTAATCTTTTGTAATACTCTTATGCGCTTACTGGGATTTGATCATTGTAATTAGGGATGTAATGAATATTCGGCCCTTTTGCCGAATATATTCAGGAAAATAATTTTTTTAAATGCGCATATAACAAAGAATATTGCAGAATTACATATCAGTTGCATAGTGCATAGGTATATTTAATAAAGTTACATATCATTTATCATTGCAAAGGCTGAAATTATGATGCAAGAACAATAATTTTTGAGCATTTTCAGGAGGAAGCCAGTTCCGTTTGGTTTCATTCACATATAATACCAACTAGGGTTGTAACGAATATTCAGTATTAGGCCCTTCCCCAAATATTCGGTCTGGCTAAATTTTACGAAGATGTTCGGCAGAATAAATTATAGATAAAATGTTTTATATATATATAACGTTAAGGCGGAAAAAGGGGGTAAATTTCTCTTTTGTCGATGGCAACGTCTGTTACCAAACAAAACCGGAAGCCTCCGCCATGTTAGGCATAACTTCATAGGAATAGCCTGTTACTATATTCGTTGTGGTGTAAGATAACTTTTTCTCGCAAAAAAATACGTAGAGTTCACAATATTTCTTACAATATAATGAAACTATAGATGAAATGATTCAAAAGAGATAAGTTAGAAATGAAGGAGATGGCTTATGAGAACCAGAGAACGTTCAGGTCAAAGTCAAAATAGTTTAAGTCAGCGACTTGAGTTTTTCTTTAAAAAAAAAAGAAAAGAAAAGACTGAATCAAAAACTTGCAAATAAATTTTTATCAAACATTCCCCTCAGTCTAAAATTCAGCAATCTTTAAAATTCCAAGCTACGCTATAAATGACAGTTGAAATAAGAAAAACCCCTCTTACACTTTCTAGCCGTGCGTCCCGATAGTATAGTTGTCAAGGCATTGCGCTTGCAATTCAATGTTACGGGGTTCGGTCCCTGAGTGGCAAACTCTTTCTCCGAGTGTTTCACTCGCTATTATTGCCGTCTTCTATTTATCTGATCATTTTAGTATCACCTTAATTGATTTATTTTTCTTACATATTCCTAAGCACTTTTTCCCTCCGTCCTCTTTGCCGCTTGACTAATATTTTGGATAGTTTTAAGTTTCAGATAATATTTTCCTAAAATTTATGGGAAAATAAAATTTTTACTAGATTTTATTCCTTTTTCCAAACATGGTATATTATCCGGTAAATTTAAAATAACTCCTAATGTAAATTCCATCTCGCAAATTTACAAGTGTTCTAAATTAAGAAAAGAATAAAACTGTTTTTTAAAACACTTTCATTAGTGTACTAAAAAGTATTTTTTTTTTATTTTAGTTATTTTCTACATTTTAATTTTGAATTTAGAATTCATTATTAGGAAAATAATTTTTTTAACAATTTCTTCCTAAATTCATAAGCAGATGGCGCCACTGACATAAAATAAGTTAATCGGTTAACTGATAATAAAATTCTGAAATAATTAAAATAGTGTAGTGTCATTAAGAAAACACGAATGTACAAATTAACAGAATGGAAAACATCTGTAAAAAATAACATTTTATCCGTTATTACTATACCTGCAATTAACGTTTCATCTGCCCGTGCAGTACATACAAATAACATTTTATTCAATACCTGCAAATAACGTTCTATTTGATCGCACAGTGCCTACAAATAACGTTTAATTCGAATGCATCGTACCTGCAAATAAGGTAGACTAAGGTTCAGGGCTAAAAAATGTTATTCCTTCTTGATTAAAGTGAAAACATTAAAAGGAAATAAGCTTAAGATTTTTATTTATTCATAATATTGTCTATTTTTTATGTTCATAGTGCTAAGATGTCACACCACAATCTCTTTAGATTTAATATTATTAATAATTTGTTTTTAGAATTAATTTTTAGAATAATTATATTTGTTTTAATTTTGCAACTCTTATTTATTTGTTTATATATGCTCTTTCATAATTTTCTTTTAAGTTGTATTTGAAGAAAAATATCTTTTTTGAGGCTGAAAAATTTTAGTCTGTGCTGATTTAAGTTAAAGCATCAGAAGCAAAATTCACATATTTAATTTTAATTATTAGTTTAATAAGTGTTTATATTAAAAATGTTACTTGAATTTTGATTATTTGAAAAATATTAAAATATTTAACTATATAATATATATATCTATTAATATAAATCTAAATATAAATTATTATATATGATCATACAGAAACAAAGTAAACAGGACTTATCAAGAAGCATAGTCATTATTTGAACAATACAACCAAATTTAAAACAAAATCTAAAGAATTGAAAATACTATAGATACCATGAACAAAAAATTAAGTTTAAACATTTATATGTCAACAAGTAAAAAAACTCTGTTGTTATTAATAGTATTGAAAAAGGCAATCCAAGTATATGGAGTTTTCAAAATTAATATGGCTTGGCTGTGGACACGCTTTAGCCAGGTTAAGTTAATTTTGCTGTACAAACCATCCCTGTTACTAAAGTTGTTGAAAAAACAAACAGGGTAATTTACCCTAAAATGAAAGAATTTAGAAAGAAAAGTCATGCACTAACCCTAACAATAAAACATAACTATATAGATAGGACTAAAATCCAGGATAAAAATATGTAATACAACAATATATTACACGAGAAACAGTAAATACATCATTCATAATATATATATATAATTGTGCTAGGACACGTAGTGTCTTCATTGTAGCGAGCGAAGCGAGCAGGGTTTGCGTAGCAAACCTGGGAGTATTGCCACGCAATCCTCCTGGGGCGTGGCGAGCTTTAGCGAGCAGGGGGCTGAGCCCCCTAGTATTTAATAAATCAGCATTGCAGAATTACATGCCGGTACATTTATTATTAAAAAAAATCTAACCTTGATCCAATTTTAACTTGCTTGGTACGTAAGTGTATTTAATACTGTTTTTCATATCATTTTTAAAAGTCTGTTACATATGGTTTCATATATATTACCAGCTTCAGAAAATAAATGGTCACTATATAATGCTTGCAGGTGCTGAAAGATATTTTCTTGCTAAATTTGCGAACATTGGAAATTTTTCTGCTTTTTTCCCCCTCCAATTGAGTGGACACTCCGTCCTACCTATTAGAAGTTCTTTACCAAAATAGGAATTTACTTTTAGTAATTTTAATTTATCTGTTCAATTTTCTTCTGTGTTTGCCATTAACATGTTTTGCAATAACTCTTTTAGTTCTCTGAAGCAATCCCAAAATGATGAGGGTTTCTCATTTCTTATTATTGGAATTAATGTATTTAAAATATTACAAATATACTTAAAGGTATTAACATTTTTTAAAATATACAAGTAGTAAAAAAAAATCAAATTTATTTAATCTTTAATTTTTTTCATTTATAATTTGAAAAATATTTCATTTAGAATCAAAAGTAAAATGCTTTTAAAAATTTAGTAATCTGCCGTCGAATATTGGGTATTCGGACTGAAATTTGGCCGAATAGTCGACTATTCGGCCAAATCACTATTCGTTACATCCCTAATTGTAATTAGCTTAGAAAACATAAAATATCAAATCTTTAAGCATTTCATCAGTCTGTGTTCTTACTTGAATCTTAAATAAAACAAAACTCATTTTATCAGCAATCATAATAAATATATTAAATATATGAGCTTTAACTTATCTTAATAATGAACGTGAAAATTATTTTAAGAATTATTTAACTTTAATGATTCCATCAATGTTTTATTTGAAAGAGATCTGATACCTTTAATTTGGAAAAAATGCCAAATAACCTCAAGGTGTGCAATCGAATTTGAAATTGTTAAGAAAATGAGGAAGTGTTTTCTGCTTTTGTCTAATCTACAATATCATCTAGCATTTTTCTGTGTATCAATGTCAACAACCCTCTATTTCCACATGAAGATAATCTTTGATGCGAACAACAGTTAATTTGCTAAAA
>BGPR01000046.1:1937245-1964527 GCA_013235015.1 Araneus ventricosus | reverse complement strand
TCGTAATGCCATTTTATTTTGATTAAACTAGATTAGCGGTTCCCAACCCATGGGCCGCGGAACGCTCTTGTCACGAGTCGGAAGTCGGGGGAGCTTCAAGAGTGTTTTCTCCCTTTTTTTTGCTTTATAAAATAATGTATTCTTATTCCTTTTACGGCAAACTTTACAAATTACTGGCATATACATGGATATAATATACATATTAATATGTATGTCTATATTTTTTTACACAAGTGGTCCGCACGACCCAAAAGGTTGGTAAACGCTGAACTAGATAATTTCTAAGCCGTATTTGTTTCTTATTTGCTGGATGGTTTTTGACGAGAGTGGACACGTATTAAGGGGCGTTGTCGTAATGGGGAGTCCGTCTCAAGTCACTACAGCGCCGCCTCCCGTTTCTGTGTCCTTTACCTTTGCAAATTTTAATAGCTTGTTTGTTCTGTGGCAAATATTTTTATTTTGTCGCTTATCTTTCTAGGATTTTTGTTCGGTTTCGGACGCTATTCCTGTGTAGTTCCGTTTTGTAAGCTAGGGTGTTTTCTTAACCCTTTCTTGTAAAAGGAAAAATCGTGTATTTTTTACTTTCTCGTATACGAAGTATACAAAGAGAAAGTATTGTAATCGTCAAAAAAATTCGAACGCGAGATTTTGACGAATCTCCACGTTTTAGTCCTCTCTGAGTCCGAAAAACACAATTTTGGAATTATGTCTGTGTGTCTGTCTGTGAACACGATAACTCGAAAACTATTAGAGCTACGGGAATGAAATTTGTATGTGGTCTTTAAACATAATTTGTAGGTTTCTATCAAATCTTGGACAAAATCCGTCAACGGGAAGTTTGTCTGTCTGTATGTTTGAGGTCATGCGAACGCTATAACTCAAAAACTTGAAAAGTCAGATGGATAAAATTTTATACACAGTTTTATCGTCATGAATGTAGGTCCGTATAAAATTTTGGGCCAAATCCGTCAAAGGGTTGACTGTCTGTCGGTCCGTATAATTTACTTTTGAAGAAAATCCGTTATCTCCACGCGCATGCGTACTGGAAGAACGGAGAGGAATTTCATTACGGAGTAGCGAATTACGTCAGTTTGTCCTTGAGCCGGTAAGAGAGGGAAATCGTTACGCATCTTTTTGAATTTCATTCTTTGCCTAGATATTTTTCAATCACTATAATGAAAAACCTTCTGATAGTCATTGGATTCTGGGTAACAATAGGTTCGAATTTTTTTAGCCACGCGGGGGAAGGGGAGACGGCACCTGTTTTTGGGGAAGTATACGAGAAAGTTTAGGGGAGAACACTCCCGCTGGTTTAAAATGAGTGCATGCATATATATCCTTATATAGTGGAATTGCTTTTTGATGAATCTTGAATTAACCAGATACTTTTTTTCTAATTAATTGGTTGCCCTCTAGGTTTAATTTCAATCTTAAAGATATTCTTATATATAAACTTGTAATTCTATAAAGGTTTTAATGTAGGACTACGTTCCTCCCATTGGTGTCTCGGGAAGGAATTTGATTCACACGCCAAAACTCCACAAAAAACGTTGTTTGGGAGATCCTCTCTATCTCGGTAGCTGCACATGTTAAAAACATAAGTGATGTCTTACTTTAGAGATAAAGGGTAACGGCAGAAATTACAACAACAACAACGAAAAATAAATAAATGAATGAATAAATAATGAAAAATCGGAATTGAGTCGCAAAGTTGAGCAAACATGAAGAAGCATTTTGATTGTGATGTCAAATTGCAGTGGTTAAACTAATTTATTCGGTATAATGTAAAGTTTTAATTCGTATGCATTAACGTGTTTGCCATTCTTTTTTTTTTTTTTTTTTTGCTAAAACAAATACAGCTTTTTGACTTGCCTGAGAGCAGTGGCGGATTTTAACGATATGAGAACCGAGGCGCAAAAGTATTTTCAGGCCCCCTCCTAAAAAAGACTCTAATGATGATACAAATGTGTAACTTAAAATAACTTACTTATGCTTTTATTTCGAGGTCTATGTTTTTCTTCGTCATTCAGTTTGAAGCTAATTCTTGTATTGTTATTTGTCTGATTTCTAACATTTATTTTCCCTCATTTTTACAAAGAATCCACACTATTTGATCAAAAGTATCCGGACACTTTCGGATTTTCACATTGTTTAGAATTTCTTCTGAAAGGCTAAACCGACTGTCCTTGAACTTCTACATGTAAAGAATAGACTTTAACTCGCATTTTACTGTGAAGATTCCGTCACGGGGAGAATTAGAGGGGGCCGCCAAAAAGGGATGAAAGTGAAAATGGGGTTTGGTCCATCCTGATTCACAGAAAGCTGATAACGCAGGAATTCCCGCTTGTTTTTTGCTTATAACATGCGCAGTTTTCCAGCAAATTATACGAAACTTACAGAAAAAGTGACAATACGTTAGAAAAGCATTGTGTAAAAATTTGAAATAAATACTTTGAATATGAAAGAAAATATGAGTATTTGTAGTAAATAATCTTTTACTACAAACGCATGTGCGAGATATAGCGTAATTTTTTTTTTCACAGCTTCAAAGCTAGATATGTAGGACAACTAATATAAAAATTCCGTCGAATACCATTGAGATTTGAAGGATATCGGCATTGCAGTGAACAGAATTAATACTTCTAAGAGAAACAAAATAAGGGTTTATCCACAAACTAATATTTTTTAAACTTGAATCTTCAGATAATAATCGTCGAACTGTAATTTAAATTATGAGTTTTATTTATAAGTATGCCTGGGTATTCAGCATATTCAATCTTTGTTAAATTCTATAAAGTTATTTGAAAATTCAAGTTTAAAAAATATTAGTTTGTGGATAAACCCTCATCATTTTGTTTCTCTTTGCATATATGCTATGCCATTTTTCATAACATTGTTTGTATACTATATCAAATAGATAAAGAAATTAAAATTCCTTTGCTTTTCTTTATCTTTTTCATATTACTCCAACCAGATATATATTTCGTTTGATAATATAAAATAATTAAATTTTAGCGATTTCTTTTGGTTTTTGCGTCTATCTAGACGAGTTGGACGTAACAGTGTCCAAGCATTCAAATTTTATATGGAATAGGAAAAACATTTCAAAATTGTTTTTAATAAATATTTTTTCTTTACTTACGTTTAATAAAGGAAACTAATATAAAACTAAACTAATATACCTTCAGTTAAAAAGGAGAAATGAGCTCATAAGCTCACTTATTATTTATGAACTATAATGAATTTTTCCATAAACTGAGTACAATTTTACATTTCTTCTAAATTTCGATCTTGAATGAACAATGTTAACTCTTATCAACTCTGTCGTAAAGGACAGAATGGTATATTCTAATAACAATACAGGCAAGGAAAGAGGGAAATAAATTAAAATAAACTACCGAAATTCTTTTTTTAAAACAGCACTTTGAAACGAATTAAAATAAATTTTCAAAAAAAAAAGTTATCTAGTTTAAGCTCTGCAAAGTAAATCATTAAAACTATTGTTATCGGTCTTTCTTCTAAAAAATTTTCGTGTTCAGTTAAAAAAAATAAAAATGGGAATCGTAAAATAAGGCAATGACTTTCAAATATAACTAATCAAAAATATAGGACGGTGACAAGAATGATGTGAACACTTTTGGATTTGCACATTTTTTTCAAATATCTCCTGAAAGGCTGAAAGTATTTTCCTAGAACTTCGACCATGTAAAGAAAAGGCTTCAGCTCTGAGTATGCATGGAAGATTCGGTCACGATGGCATTTAGAGGACTGACCAGAAATTAATGAAGAAAATCTGGGCCACCCCGTTCCACAGAAAGCTGATAATGATTTACAAATTTTCGTCAATGGTTTCATTTAATAAGTACATTGCTTATGTGCATTTTCGTAAAAGTAACAAGTATATTCTGGAAGATATAAAGGTTTTCTTAAAAAATCCTAAATTTTCCCGCATGTGTTTTGCTTATAACATGCAGAATTTTCAATCAAATAATGCAAAACTTACAGAATACTTGACAATGTGTTACAGAAGTGTTCCATTAAAGTTTGAAATTAATACTATGAATATTAGAGTAAATATGAGTATTTGCGGTAAATAAATTTTTACTGCGTATGTGCAGGACATAGCGTAATTTGTTTTTCAAAACTTCACAGCTAGATATATAGGGCAACTTATAGGAAAATTTCAGTTGAATACCGTTAAAATTCAGAAATATATCTGCATTTCAGTGGTGTGAATTTTACTTGCACTCTAAGAGAAGCTAAACGATGAAGGTTTTTCCGCAATTTATATTTTTTTAAAAAATTGAATCTTCCAATAGTTATAGACGAACTACAATCTAAATAATGAATTTAATTTATTTATTAAGTGACTTATTTTCCCCATTGTTTCGTTTGGCTGTTTTCGTGCACTTATTAATTTTTTAAAGCTAAGAGGGGGAAAAATTTTCAGTGAGGAGAGTATTATACTAGGAACAAGACTGCAACGTCGTAAGTTCGCCGTCGGCTTAGCACTGCGATGTTTCTAGCATAGATTTTGAGGCCCCCTAGTGTCTCGAGGCACGAGGCGGCTGCCTCTAACGCGTGTGCGGAAATCCGCCATTGCCTGAGAGCTATATAAGAAAGTAATTTTTGCTTTTCCGGGGAATATGTGAAATATGAAATATCGAGAACAGCTTGAATTATACGGTGTGGAAAGTATTCTGAACAAATTTGTTCATGATCTCGGTGTAGATTTTAAGCTTAGCATATAAAAGTCTCACGTTGAATTAATTTAAGGTTATCTTTATATCTTATCCCATATTTAAGGTTATTGAATTGTGTGTGTACTTCTATACGTTTTCTCTGTGGAATCGTTTTCTTAAAATTTGGTATTCAAGATTGATTGAAACCGATTTATGAGAAACCCTTGAACTCTTATTTGTTTCTGTTAACTGCAGATCTCTATAAAATAGTGGAATCCGACTAATTCAAATTTCTCGCCATGTTTTAAACATTCTCCTACTTAGATTTGGATTATATTCGGCCATTGAATACATAACGCGATGGTTCGATTTTCAGTGGTTCAAATTTTCAGTTGAAATGAATTGAGCAAATTCTGTGTATGGCTGTATACGATTAGATAATTTTTTTAGAATTTATTCTTTTTGCATGATTTTGACGTGTGTAAGATAATGCTAGCTTTTTATATCCTATTGAAAATTAAAAACCTTCGTGCAATTTCTAGTCGCTCGTTTCAAAGTTTTATACATTGATATTCTTAATACTTCTGGTTTCAAAATTTTAAAGGATATACCACATTTTTGTGAAGTACCATGAGACTCATATTGACGATTTCCAGTTTTCCCTCCAGTAGTCTCATTTATCTCTCAGAGCTTTCTAGTTGTAAAGTATCACTTTATAGACATGCCGACCTTTGCCAACATTTCAGACTGCAGTGTACTTTATTCATAATTAAAAAGGTTTTAACTTTGCATTTTTGAATGCGTTCAAATTTTATGACGTTGTGTATGATTTTTTTTCCGTTCTGAGTTTAATTATTGTAACATTGGAATAGTATTTAAAAAAAATGGTCATAATGTACTCGATCATGTACTTCTTTGATTGACATAAATTGTCAGTGTACAGCAGAATTTTCTACGAATGTAAATTAAGCAATCTGGTATCTATTCTTGCACAAAATAATGTGTAGGAGAAAATGGAGCATTATCCAAAGGGCAAAATGATTGTTTAAATATCTATGAATTAATTTTATAAAGTGAATTGAAAGAGCTGAAAATTTTCCAAAACAAAGGGTAAAAGAAGCGAAACATTTGAATGAGGATGCTTTATTTTTTTTTGCGTGTGTGTACATTTATAGCACATCCCAAACAAATTGCATAATGTTCCACTACATTCATATAATGAATCATTCATGAATGATGAAATTAGAAGCTGGAATAATTGGTAACTCTTTTTCCGGAGATAACAAACATTTAATTTTTGCTGAGAACTGATATTGCAAGAGCCGTTACGCTTGTTTGCAATGAATTGATTGAGTGTAATGTCGGTACACAATATAATTACAGCATTTTGTGAAAGACCAGAAAACGGCTGGGTAATGAACAAATTTTTCCCTCTGGTATTTATTGCCTTTCAACTGCAACTGTACGAACGTTCTTGCATGGATGCAGGGGTTCTTGAGTATTACGAAATGATTTCGATTTCTTTTGACCCTTTCTTTATACTATATCTGACTTCATTGATTTAGTTTACATAATTAGTGCTTGGAACAAGTAGTTATTGAAATGTCGGATCATTACTTTCATATGGTTAGGAACTTAATATTTGTGTATATATGTACAGACATGATGGAGCATTGCGGACAGTAGAAAACGAGTTGAGCAAGGTGGTTGTCATTAGCGGGATTAACTATTGATAGAGGAATAAAAATACAAACGAGGTATTATACGAAAGGTGCGCAAATACTACCATTCAAAGTGGCTGATTCTCGCGTGCTCGGGGTGAAGCGGCGTATTTAACTATATCTCGCGTTTCGCTCCCCTCCCCCTACTCGCGTTTTCTTTTCATCCCCCCCTTTTTTTCGAGTTAAAAATTTTTTTTTTCCTATCCCAGCTGCCAATGTAAACACAGCCCCGTGTCTTGTCTCCTAAGCTTGCTGTGAGCCATTGACCTCTATTTTCTCGGCGCGCACATTCATTCATCCATCCATCCATCCATTCAAACTACACATGCATACATCCGTGGAATGAGGCGCGGGGGGAGGGGTGGGCTCGGTGGGGAGGAGGAGGTGGGGTTCTTAGAATAGCCACGTGCTTTTCCAGAGATTTGTTGTCGATTTCCGCCGCCTGTTGTTGTCTGAGTCACGTGCTTTATGTTAATTATGCACGTGGTTCTGTGTACCTCTGGAAAGAACGGAATGATGAATACTCACTTTCGCATTTTAAAACGGAGGAAAAGGAATTCATCTGTCCGATTAAATAGCGCCTCTTGTTATTTCCTGGGGCAGATGCCAATCAAAGCTCTCATTTAGTTTACACCATTTCATCTCTAAATTCTAAACTAAAATTTTCATCGAATATTCTTCGGCTATAATTAAAAAAAATTATTTTAATATTATTACCAAAATATTTTCCTATTACTGAATTATTGATTCATTTTTGCATTATGCGTTTATTGCTAATATATCTTTCGGTATCTGGTCATTTAAAAGCATATAAAAACATTGTAATTTAGTTTCAATTAGGTTTATTATAATGGATTAAAAAACTCGGCTTTTCATTATAATTAAATATCGCTTTCTCATAAATTTATTGTAAATAATGTAGTTCATTTCTCTAGCTATTCTTTTTTCTCTACCTCTCTGAACTCGTTAGCCTTGGTCGTCAGTAAGCGTAACTGAGTCTCGAAATTTCGCTGTTGCATGGATGAAATTTTTTGCGGTCGAATCGTTATTTTGTTTTATCAGTAATTCTTGAAAGTTATTTTTTCCCCCTTTGAATTTGCGTGCAAGTGAGGCCTAGAACATAAAAGTGATGTCGAAAATAACATTTTCAGATTCCCAATAACTTTTTGTAGCTGATATTTTTTCTGTCACAATCGGTTTAGCTAAACTGATTTTGAAAGAAACAGTCATGAAATTTCCTTCCTTGAAGTTATGTCTGAGCAAAGGTAACTTCTTTATTGCTCAGAAACCTGGTTCTGTAAGTTCGTTAAAATATTGAAAAAAATCTCAATTTTAATAAAAGCTCTTCTGTTTTATCAAGGCATAATTTTTGTAGAAATTAAAAGCAAGTAAATAAATAAAGGACGAAGTATTCAATATTCATAAATGTTCTAACTGGCGTTTTACTTTAAAGGTTAGCCCAAAGCGTTGTTGACTGCTCTGTTTCACACAGTATGTGAAAGGATTATAAATTGGGAAACATATAAACATTTTTATTTGAAAAATAACTCGATTGCTGGCTTGATGCATGCCAGTACTGTGGATCAATTTGACTGCATAGTACTTGCAGCTATTTCCTAACAATGGAACGGGGTGAATGTTACATGTGTTTTCTGTTATACTGTAACTAAAACCCGCTTTGTATCATGTGATAGCGATGTTCAATTTAGCAGTTGGAACATTGTCGATCGTCGTTGCCATATATTTAAGTTGTGGGTGAGCACATAATACTTGCGATTGAAAATCGCTATGTTAACGACAGCTGTTTCAATCGTTTTGAATAGGGATGTAACGAATAGTGATTTGGCCGAATACAGAATGTTCAAGTACTGCTAAAATTTTAAATGAAAAAAAAAAGATTTTTATTATTTTCACATTTAAAAATTATAAAAAACCTTGTTGCATTTTTTGTAATATTCTAAATATTTTAATTCCAATAATACAGAAATTAAAAAAAAAAGTCATCATTCTAGAACATGTCAATGACAAACACAAAAGTAAATTCCTATGTATAAAATAATTCTGATAGCTAGGAAGGATTGTCCTCTTAATTGGTGTGTGTGTGGGGGGGGAGGAGACAGAAAAATTTTCAAGATTTGCAAATTTAGCAAGAAAATATCTTTCAACTCCTGAAAGCTTAGTATATAAGGAGCACTTATTTTCTGAAGCTCGTAATATATATGTATGGAACCAAATAGAATAGACTTCTTCTTGAAAATGCTGAACAATTATTGCTCTTGCATCATAATTTCAGGCTTTACAATGATAAATGATCCACAACATTATTAATTACACTTATGTACAATGCAATTTAAAATTGTTTTTAAATATTAGGGGATTTTTTCATTAATGTACTGAATAGTAATTCTGCAATATTCTTTATTAAATACAATTACAAGCACAATTTAAAAAAAATATTGTCCTGAATTTATTCAGCTGAATATCTGTTTTAAGTATTCAGGAAAAGGGCTGAATATTTGTTGCATCCTTGATTTTAAATTGTTCATTCAAATATGAAGCTGTAAATTAGCACAGTTGGAAAGGTTCTCAACTCATTCGTTAAAATCTGCCAGTTTCACAGATTTTTTCATCCTTTTTTTTTTTTTCCCCCCCCCCCCCATGTATCCTGATGTTGTGGACATCTTTTTATTCGATTAGAACAGCAATGATAATTAGGATGTTGTTAATGTTCATCTGTAAATCTTTATAACAGCATATTTCCTGCTTTACTCATTAAATATTTTTGTTACAAATATAAAGATTTAAGTACTGATTCTATATGTTTAAAAATATTTAAAATTGCAAAGAAAGTGAGTTTCACTGATACCACGTTTGTGAATTTTTGCAGATAAAATAATGCAAATAATTTACTAATACTCTCTCTCTGTGCATATTTTTAGTCGAAACAGTTTTAACTGAGTGCAAATTAACAACAGTGCAATTTGTATTATGGTACATTAGGTACAGTGAATGGTTTTTTTTTTGTTTGTATATATAACTGTTTTTTGCTTAACAGTATTGCAAGGTATTTATTGATTTCTTTATTGTGCTTATTGGTAGAATATGTTTACTCATATGTGTGGTTCTGTTTGCAGGGTGGTCCTATGCCTGATCCATCCATGAAGCGACCATACATGTCTCCCAGCCAGTTGTCTAGTCCGGCAGCTGTAACATCTCAGCAGTACCCACAGCAGTATCACCCTTACAGTCAAACACCTTCCCCAGTCAGGCCCATCAGCCAAAGCTATCCACAGCAGGTGAGATTGTTGTTCCTTCTCGGACCCTCCACTTTCAATCTCGAATTCGTGGAGTGAAGTAAAAAATCAGTTTGAAGTGATAAACTTCTAAGATATTTTAATGTAAACAAGCACCTTTTTCAGCGCAATTTATATATTGACCTTTAATGCTCCTTTGGCTCTGCTAGGTTGTATGCGTACTTTACCCTCAAAATGCATATGGCACAATTTTTTTTATTCAAACAATTTAGGCAGGATTTTACTGAGATTGCTACTACTTGTTTCGGTTGCTAATCAAAGTAATCGCGTAGTCTTTTAAGGAATTTAATCTGCGACATGCAAAGTACAATGCACATCTAATTAGTTTTTGGAGGACAAAGGGTTAAATATCATTAAGCAGGTAATAGCTTATCAAAACATTGAAAACATTCACTGTTTGAGATGTTATGAAGACGTAAGTCTTGGAGTTATGGACTAGGCGGAGTAGATTAGATATTACAAAAAATATACAAAATTTATTGTTTATAGTGATTTGATGACATACTATCCATTAATTTTTCAGAACTTATAAAATGTTAATTTAATGGATAATTTAGCTGAGAATCAAGATAAAATATCATCCATTCAAAATGATACTTCTGAAAAAAATCATCGATCTTCAATTTGCACTTTCTACTTATTAGTTCTTTTTTAAGGGAAGTATGATTGATTAAATGATTTTTTTTCTGGTCTTTATCATTGTAAGATTTCTATGAGGTTGAATATTGTACAGAAAATCTTAATTAATGGGATTTGTTTTGTTTAAAATATCAACTCGTAACTTGCCTGTATGAATATGCATTTGAATGCCATTCCTAAACACAGTAGAATAATAAAAAAAGGAAAATTTAGTTTATCTTTCTAGAGAAGTGTAACATAAAAGAAAAATTGCAGTAACCTGTATATAGCGAGGAAGACAGAAAATGAAGTGTAATAAGTGTCAACGGAAACTTCATTCGGCATATCTCAAAATGAATTTAAATGAATGAAATCAGTAATTTGTTCCCAGAAGAAACTTTACATTGCTTGTGTTTCTTATTAATAAATACAATTGCTTGTTGTGTGACAATTTTTCCTTGCTTTCCATTTAAGGGTGTGCAGCAATATCCAAATGTTCAACAGCACGGGCCATCACAGCCCTCGCAGATATCTACAGGGAGTAGTGGCTACGATCATCAGCAGAGACAACCACCAATGGGGTCATACGGAGGGGCAAATATGCCTCCTGTTTCTTCAATGCAGCAGCAACAACAACCACAGCAACCACCCTCTTCTCAACACCAGCCTCCACCTTCCCAACAGCAACCCCCACCCCAACAACAACCTCCGACTTCGCAAACTTCACAACAGCAACAGCCTATGCAACAGCAACAAACTCCTCCTTCTCAGCAACAACCTCCACCACATACTCCTGTTCCCATGCAGCAACATCCTCCGCCTCCACCACCTTCACAGCAGCCAACTCCCCAGCCACCTTCAGCAGTCCCCTCTCAACAGCCACCACAGCAGCAGCAGCCTCAACAATCTACTCAGGTATGTTAAATAAAATACCAGATCCTCATTCAGGGGCGGCTCGTGCTCTGTAAGCTCGGGGGTGCTGTAACTTTTAACTTGCCATTGTGCTCGTATAGTTAAATATAAAACTATTCAAAGCTAAAGAAAAAATGTAAGTGGTACAAATATGCATGATTATGAGTTGCAGGATGATTGGTTAATCAAGTTAAGTTAACCCCGTTACCCATACGAGCCGTCACTGTCCTCATTTTATGCTTTATGTCCCCGTTCAGTCTGTTGTTTGGTCAGAAAAATGAAGACGTCCGAAGCGGTGATGCTATCTCATAAAAAGATATATGATTTTATTTGTAGCATCTAAGCTTTCTGGATTATTTTGTGAAATCTACATCTACATTAAATCTATAATTAGGCAATAACTCTGGTTCAATTAGTTCCTGCGATTATTTATTTAGTTAGGAATAAACATTTTTATGGCTATAGACCAAGTGAAAACTATCCTATTGATAAGGTATTGAGTTACCTGCCATGATGCAGGCAAAGTTTGCTGGATATTTGTTCCTTTTTTCTGAAGGGGGTCTTTTTATATTCATTTCCATTTTTGCTCATTCAGGTCTGAAAGTTGAAAAATTCATGATGCTTTTTCTATTAACCATTTTTTTCTTAGTGTGCTAGTGGATAGGGATATTTTGATTGAGAATTTTAACCTATTATTTATGCTTGAGAACATTGCAGTGGTCATGGTACAAGAATATCTGACTGGAAACTCAAACCTAGCTGCTCTTATTGTCAAAGGTTTTACTCTTTTAATATTTTGGGTTTAATTTAGTGGAGTTTAGAATTGCTGTCAAAACATTAGTTGAAACAATATGTGGCATCATTTTAGACAATAACTAAATTTCTGTAAAAAAAAAAAAAAAATGTGCATACTTAGTCAGTTTTTAATTATACTCGTTGAAATTTAGATTAGAATGGAACAGGAAGATTTGCAACTGGATTGTTTTGGTCAAGCAGAAAAAATTTCCAGATTTCAGGCCTAATGAGAACAGATACTTGTGGATGTTGAATTGTGTACTTTTAGTTTTCTAACTGTGACTAGTTGTAGTATGAAAGTTTAATGCGTAATTCATAAGAGCACATCTGTATGAATCCGAATGAAAATTAGTTTTCTGTGTTTTGCATTTTTCTAGTTTCCTAAAAAAGTAAAATCAAAGGTAATGTGGACATTGTGTGGGCATTCAAAAGCTGAAAGCCCCTTCATTTTATTTCCTGCGGGTGATTAGAAATGATCGGTTCCTTTTTCCTTTATTGGTGATTACACAGATCGCTTTCGAAGAAATTAGATCTTCTGTAAGCAAAACTGAGCTCCTCCGTTTAATGCTTCGCATGAAAACATATCCTTTGCATTGTGTTTTCGCATCTCGAGTTTCGTGTTTTTTTCCTTTTTTTCTTTCTGTAATGAAGCAGTTTTTGAGCGGCATTTATTTTCCTTCCGATTCAAGTGCGTGCCGGGAGGAGGGGGGAAACAGTTAATGGGCGTTGTGCGCGGCCAGCGCATTTAGCACTTTGCAGCGGTGGCGCAATTTTTCCTAGAGCGCGAACGATACTGTCTTCGAATGGATCTTCCACTCCCTACCGCTCTCTCTCCTGATCCTCCGGAGCGAACTTCAATTTAACAAATGCGATGGAGGGGGGGGGCAGACTGCCGGAGCAGCCCCTGCGCTCGATGGGGCTCACTGTGCCAAATTGATTTGCATTGCTAGACTCCCCGGTGGCAGTTGCGCCTCGGTTGCTATGGAGACGGTTTTGCCCAAAGCACTATCCCCCCCCATCTCTAGCAATTCGGGAGGGGATAACGTTTCGAGGGGAAGCAGGGCAGGATTGAAGTCGATAGCTCTGTGTGCTTTGGCGAAAGGAGAGAGAGAGAGAAAAAAAATGTTACTCTTTGGGAGAAAAAAATAAAGAAGCGGGAAAATGAGGAAGGAAAAGAAATTGACGATTTTCTCCCAACATTCGCCCCCTTCTTCCCGATTTTCACCCCCGCCTTTCGCTTGTAACAGAATCCTGTTTAGGTGCTTCTTCATAATTTTAATATCGCTTTGATGCCGAATACATTTCGCCATCCCCCTGTTTTGCGTCCTCCCCCATTTTTATTTTTGAAAAAGAGGATTCTTTCTTTTTTTTCTGCTTGTAATTTATTTTTTATGTATCACCCTTTATCTCTGCTTTAAGTCCCCCTTCTCTGGACTCCCCTTCAAAATTCTGCGAGAAAATAAGCGCAGCATGCAGCGGAGTAGTATGTATTATTTGGGCGTCTTTTTCTTTCCTCCCTTCGTTTCTTTCTTATCCCTTCGCTTCTTTCCCCGTGTTTCGTCGTTTGTTTTATCCCGTTAGCGTTTTGAATGTGAAATAAGCGCAGCATAAAAAGCCATTTGCTCGATACAAATAGACTTTAAATGCAGCTTATGGCTCATGCAAATAAGACGACGCTAAAAAGAAAGTTTAGTTTGGGAATTCTTTCCCGCCCGTCTTTTGCCACCCCCCTTTTTTCTGAAGCGGAAAGGAAAGTTCAAGCACGGAAGGGGGGGGGACTTACGTGTTTTTATGTCTGTCGACTTGTTTTTAGAAGCTAGAAAATTTTTTTGACTGTCACTTGTGCCCCTCCCCCATTTCTTACTCTTCCCTTTATCTGACGTGATGAATACAAATCGACCCGCATCTTTTGTGTTGTTTCTCCCTCTATCCTACTTCTAATGAAAATAAAGTGCCTGGTGATGCTGCTAAGTTAAATAAAGATACTACTTTTCAAATGTATATTATTTTTCTTAATCTGTCTACTATTCATTTGAACTAGAAAATAATCTTAAATTACAGGTTGAGGAAAATTTAAGCTATTTTTTGATGCATCGCTACAGTAAGTTCGTTTTTATCATGACTCCTATTTACATACATTGAAAAAAAATCGGTTGTTTCATAAATATATTGCGTAACATACAGCCTATAAACGCTTAAATGGACATACTGTATAGAAAGATGAAAATTCAAGTAATGTGTCAAAGATTTTTAAAATTCCTCTATCTTTGGAATAATTCCTTTAAATGAGATTCGTAGGATCGTTTAAAAAATGCGCACTAAATACTACAATAAGAATCTACTACAAAACTTGGGTTGTAATCTTGAGTACTATTTCATGCGGTTGTTTTCCTAATTCTGAAAATGCCTTTTCAGTCCTCTCACTCGGGAAAAGCCCATTGGGTGGTAATTTGAGAAAATTTTTAGTGATTAAATTTATTCAACTCCTTTGCTATACAAGTACGAAACTAGAATCTTTATATTGCGGGGCAAAGAAGACGGTTTAAAAGTTTGGGAAAGGATTACAGTAGGCAGAGAAGGACATTAAATTACAGATCATAGTCAAATCTTGTCTAATTATTTTTTCGGTTAAATCTTGAATCATTTGAAATACAGATTTTCTAATGGCAACTAATAGATAGAAAACAACGTTAAAAATGGTCTGATTAACCCTGTAACTGTAATGCCCTATGCTATCTCTGAATTATTGCATTTGGAAACTCAGGTTAAAATAATTAATATAACTATTCGTACGAAATGATGTGTACCAAGCATTTTAAGTATTCAAACTTTTAATTGATCTAATGAGAAAACCTTCTAGAAACAGAACGTGTCACAATTAGAGCTGAAATAATATAGTTGAGCACTTTAAAACTATATCTAGAGGTTTCAACCTTTCCTCGCGAACCTTTGATAAGTATTTTTACTCGCATACCCCTACTTTCATATTCCTCCTTCTCAACCATTCGTCTGTGCAAAGAAGCTTTATCAATGTTAAGGACTTAGAAGCTAAGAGTCAAATGACTCTGAATTATTACCATTTGCAGGATTATTTTTGATTTTACATTTTATTCCATTTCTTTTAATATTGTCTACCTCTTATAATCACTTAGCGATTTCTTTGTGTCCGCCCATGACTTTTCTTCGTTGCCACAGGTTGGAAACCTCTGCTGTGTTCGTTAGTTTAGAATATGTAGATGGTTGCATGACTTGCGAATTCCGTGATGTCGACCCGTTTTCAAAATTGTAGAAATTTTTCAGAAAAAAACAAATAATGGAATATAAAGCAGCATTTTTGATGTAGTATTCAAAAGCAAAATGTCTTGTTTCGTTTTAAAAAAAAAGATAGATCGAATTACCCAGATGATGATTGAGGACCATCAGTTTTGCTTAATGCTTCCTCAGCATAAGGCAGTGCATTTTTCAGAGGTTCTGAACTCCTTAAATTTCTAGTCTAAATCGTGAAGTCAGCTTTGCTTTGTATATTCGTCATTTTTAAATAACTTAACAGACTTATAAAAAAAAATTGACCTGGGTTCGTTTATTGTAGGGACGCTTGACCCATTTTCCTAGTGTTCCTGCTGTAACTATATTCTAGAACTGGTGCTCTTTGTGCAAGAACGAATTTCAAATAGCAGGTTCCTAATTCACGGTCTTGGAAACAGAAAGCCACGTTTATCTTGAGGAAATTGTTGTTTTGTTTAGATGTAACATGATTTAGGCCTTCTATTTAGTTCTAACCTTATCACCCCCCCGTGCGTGGTATTCCTCCGGTTTTTCATCTTCCTCTAACTGAGAGCCCATTGTCTTCTTCGTCATTAATTACTGTACCACCAACTGGCGGCTTCACTTCGGCGTTTTCGCTCCTTCCATTTTATTTATTTTAAGAAAAAGTAGAAAGGAGCTGTTAGTGGGCGCACCATGGAGGGAGGGAATAGCTGCTGTATATTGGCTCTGGGAGTGCTTCTGCCTATAATTGGCTTTTAGTGCGGTAATAAATTTTTATTTCAAACTGCTTAACTGAATGAAAGGGTTTCTCTTTTCTTTACTCCCCATCTCCCTTTTTCCTCCCCCCCTTCCCTTATGAACTTAGAAGATGGGGAAAATGTCATTCTCTTTTGTTTGTTTGATGTGATGATAAAAAAAACGTGTCGTTTTCTATAGGATTTCTTTTGGGGGGCCTTTTTCCCCTTTTCTGTTCTCCGAAAACTGTCCGTTCGCAGTTATTATAAAATAATTATGTATTTAATTATTGTATAATCATTTTAAGAACATTTATAAAATTAAGGTTGATTACTTATTTAAATTCTAGATAATCAAATTTTTATTCGTTTCTCGTTAATTGTTGTATCTTGATCAATATAACAAATGTAGCACTACAAGTTCTTCCAGATACACATTTCCGCGGATTTCCGCTTTTCGGCATCGAAGTTTATCATTCATGATGCAAATCTGCATTAAAATTTTTTGTTAATGTGTTGGGGTTGCTCAGCAAACAAAAAAAAACTGACGCCTTTAGTGAAAATTTTGCATATGGCTCTAAAGCAGAGAGTTTCAGTTCATAAGATATTGCGTAATCCTGCCGAGCCGTTCAAGCGTCCGAGTTATGTATCGGCGCTTTGTCAAGTTAGCATTGGAGGAAATGCCAGGTTGTATTCTTTCTTTACTCGTTTCGTCTATCGTTTCCCCATCCAATAGAATTCATTCCACTGATTGATAGAAAATCAACCCAGATTTCTTCCGCTAATTTCGTGAGAAAGATCATTAGCTCTTCGAAGGAAGCTATTTATTTTGCGTTCTTTTTACCATTCTTTCTTCATTTTTATGATATTTGATTTCATTTTTTTGTTTTCGTTCCCTAACCTTTATCTATTAATGCAAACATGGCACATTTGTGTGCAAACGCGGATTTCGGTGTTTCTTTTATCGAATTTTCATTCTTGGGATCGATTAAATTACGTAAAGTTTTGAATGCATTGAGGAGAGGGAAGGGTTGCGCTCATAAAAGAATAGAATGCAAACAAAAAACTGTGGCCATGTACATTCAAATTAATCTCGAGTTTTATATGATAAAAGATCAGAAAGAATGTATATTGTATTCTTCAATTTAGAGTGTTAAATACAAAATGTTGAGCAAAAAAGCAGTCTTTGAATATTTAGAAAAAGATTTTTTGTGTGATGCTATTGATAGTAACATGCAAACATTTAAGGTCATCAGGGTCAAATGGTACTAGGAGGAACTGATAGTAAGAAAATAGCTGTGAGAAAAAATAAAGAAAAACCAATCAAAGAAAAGAGAGCAAAATTTAGAAAATGAAGGAAAATAGCAGACTGGCTTAAAAGAAAAGCTTGAACTGGACAAAAAATGAGAAACACAAAGTCTTAATAATTATGTATAATCAAAAAAGTTTACATGGCACATATTTTTTTTAGTGAGATATTTACTATAGTTTTATTTTTAACAAAAACTTATAATGTAATTCATTTTTCACCCATTAATTTTCTTTCTTTTACTAATAATTCTACAATATTTTAATATTCCAAGCACTTTTGTATAAATCTTATTCATTTATTGTTCAATAATCATACTTATTTTGCTTCGTATTTATGTTTGAGTTACACCGTATTTATGAAGTTCAGTTTTTTTGTTCTAAGTCGTGTCATGTTTCTTTCTTTCTACGCTCTTTCAGTTGTTTATCTAATTTTTCTCTAGTTTCAGGCACGTCATTCATTGTTTTTTGCTTTTCTACTCCAATTACCGCAACAATGCAATATTTACTGAAAGTAACATTCACTCCATTAATTTAAAGCATTGTGACACCTACTCACACTTGGAGCGATCTGTTCAGCTAGATTTCAGATAGGAATTTTATGGATTGCGGTGGTAAATATTAAATTAGTGCAATGTAACACAAACGAAAGAGAACTCAATTTTCGCTCAATGAAGTAGTCAACATTTTTAAATATATATAATAAGGAAGCTCTTTTTGAGAAGAATAAAAAAAAATATCTCACTCTGTGCTGTTGGAAGCAAGCTCATGGAAAAAATTTAAATAACTATAAGGGACCATCACTGATTCAGAAAGTATGTAGTCGTCTCCATTTTTTTATACTCTCAGGATAAGGGTCGGCAAATTTTGGAAATGGAGAGAGCCAGATCTTACGCTCAAAGATTTAAAAATTGTTAAAAGCCTTAAATTTTTTACAAACAGAAACCAGTTAAAGCAACTATCTGTAAGTAGTAATATTAATTTTAATCATTTAAAAAGTGAGAAACGACACAATAAAATGTGTAATTAAAAAGTAGTATATATATATATATAGAAAGGACAGGAGGTCAGAAAAAATTTGTCAAAGCTTGAGGTGCTTATTTGATTACTCTGAGTAAATTGGAATTTTAATCATATTCATCAATATTTTAATAGTTAGAGAATGTTTAAGAATTTTTATTCTTTTGATATTCATTGTGCCTTAATGTCCTATATTGTTTCTGCCTCATGTTGTATATAATTTTGTTTTGACATCCGTAATGCGGATCAACAACAAAAAAAAAATAATAAATAAATAATAATAATACAATAAATTTAAAAAAATAAAAGTGACACTAGTAAAAGTCATGTTATTAAAATCCTTATTTTCAATTTAGTTTTGAATATATTTCATTATGATAAACTTTATACATATCAAATTGCGTCATTCATATGGAATGAAAATTTAATTGAAATGAATCGATTAGCTGATCATTCAGTTCTGAAAACATTGAAGTATTGTATATGCAATCGGGAACACAGAACTTCATAAAATGCCATCTTATAAACATGAAACAACTCAAATTAAATGTGTCTAAAAAAAGATGCTATATTGATGTAATAAATACCGGCAGTGAGTTACATTTCTGAAAAGGTTTCTGTATAATTTTTTCAATCTAGGTAACGATGTCAGTAATTTGGTCTCTTGAATTTTACTCGTAATTGTATTTATGTTCGAAAACGATCGCTTGTATAAATGTGAATACAAGGGTGCTTACATGGAATAGAAATTTTCAACCCATAATATGAGTAGAAGAACTTTTATTCCAAAGACCGAAAATCATTCAATCTGTCGTTTATAGGTTTATTACAGCGTTTGATATGCTGTGAAATCGTTTTAATTGTTCTGTTTCCTTTTGTTCGATTCTGTGCCAATATGTGTTGATTGAAGTCTGTCAAGTCCATAATTGTATTATTAAAAAAAATTAGCCACCCAGTATCCAATTCGAAAAAAAATATATTTTCATTCAATTTGACATTTTAGTAAAAGCAGAATTTTTTATTTCCATTTTACTCTTTTTGCGGCATGTATTTAACTAAAGAGCCACTTGTGACTGGGAATCGTAGTTTTCTGACCACCCTTCCCCAGGCATGTGAGGTAAAATGTGTGTTGTGTCTGGATAATAAATGGGAGCGTTGAGGTTTTAAACACCCTTTACTTCTGGGATTCTTCATTACCTAGGAAAAATAACTAAGAGAACCTAAACAGTTGGAATGATTTTACTTTTCCTTATATCGCTGTTTGTATAATTTATTTTCAAGGTTTAGCTTGCCAGATAATATTTGATCACAAGGACTGTTGCCTTAGGGAAAATTTTTCCACAGGTATTATCTCTATGGAAAGGAGAAAGCCAAAAATTCAGATCCGTGCATCTATCGTCATCGTTTTTTCAAACATTTCCATCTAGAAAAGAAGAGTGTTATTTGGCCTTTAGAGATGAAATGATTAAATTAGCGATTTATATTACTTAGTTTTTTATTAATTATAGGGATTATTTACTTTGATTTCAAAATAGTAAGAATTTGATTTATTTTGCTTTATGGTTGTTCTTCAGTATTATATTGTTACAACAGAATCAATTCCCTCCCTCTCTATGCCAATAGATGGTTTTATAAGAGTAAGGTACTTTTGGGTGTTATGTTTTATGAAGGAGGTTTTCTGTAAATTTTTTTTTTGTCTGTATCTTTTTATAAAATATAAAGAAATTCAGCATTGCGCTTCTATTTCTCCTTTATGTCCTAGTTTTGAATAGATATCTTCATACATTGTTTTTTTTTTCCTCGTGATACAGGAGATATTTCTCACAACCCCATAATTGAGAAACAAATGCGCATTGATAAAATTTTTGAGAATTCCAATTCATGACCATCTATGCTCTAGATAAATGCGACGTCATTCGTCTCCGTGAGCGTCGTCTAATCACCGCCTTGTAAATAAAATGACGATCAGCTGTCTTTTCTTTCCTCCCGCGTCTCCCCACATTTTGTTGCAAAGAGTTCCTCTATCATCATTACCTTCCGTTCCTTCCTCGTGCGCGGCGGAGATCGGTGTGGTCGGCAGCCCTGCTGTCTGAGATGTAAGCTGAATAAATGAACCTGATTGGGACTACTGGCCATTTTGTTGGACTGGCTCACGGGAATGATCCCAATTTGGATCATTTCTGGAATATTTTGGCTGCGGGTGCGAAGTTAAACATGGTGAGTAAGTAGTTGTAATCTAATAATATGCTCAGGGCAATTCAGATGGGTCTGGGGTTATCACTATGTGATCTTTTAGAAGAGGCTTTTAAGAGGGGTCACGCAAAAGTTTAAGCTAGTTAAATTGTATTATGTAAAATTATTATTTAAAAGCACATTCCAATGTTAAAAAATCTAAGTGTATTGTGCATGGGCAAGTAAACGATTCCCTTTGGACAATAGTAATGATTAATTTTGTAGCACACCCTTCGGTAAATCTCATTTCTGAAAGATTAATTATTTTTGTTCTAATGTTTGATCAGGATTTGAGTCTGGAATGCAATGCGTTTCGATCATTTAATAAAAACAAGACAATCCAACTGAAAATGTCTTTCGTCTCGCTTCAACGCTACCGACAATGAGTGGAATGCTTTAAAAAAGTGGGAAAAATATTTGAATCTCAACCAGTGAAGCAAATGTTGTCACGGTTTCTTTATTTTTTATTATAAGGTTAAGAACTGAGAGTGATTTTAATAAAATAAAGAATTTTGTTTAGTTCTGGAGGAGGCTGCAGCCCCATAGCCCCTTCCTGTATCTCGCACTATCGCTTTTATTTCCATGCTGTTATCTTATGCAGCAATCTTCAGGAATCCTTTGAAACAAAACTATAAAGACAACATATTATTTTATTTCATTGCTTTTGTTATTATTTTCTTGTATAAGAAGTGCATGCAAGATAAAGTAGTGTTATCGTCAGTAGAGGGTGAGGCACCTCGACTTTGGATATTCCTTCGCATATGTTGGAAAACATACGTTGGAATTCGTGTATAAACCTCGAAACGAATGTGCTGACACATGATAGCCAAAATTGTATGTGTAATCGAATTTCTGGTCCAACGGAAGAGAGGCGGTTTCTTTCCACTACGAATGATGAACAAAAAACTCGGATGCACCATTTCTGTAGAAGCATGAGAAACGTCGGAGAAGAACACTTACACCGCTTCTTAATGTTTCTGAAATTTAGTCCTTGAAATTTTAAATTTCGTTACAACTAAATAACGCTTTGGATTACAAAATTGTATTTAAGGAGATGAAAATGTTTTTCCAGCTCTTAGGAGAGAAGGCTTGATGAGTCTATGACTGTTTTCTTCACCTTAAATATGTGTTATAGGTTGGGAGCTTGTTGGCAAAGTGTTATATGGTAATCAAGAAGATGGGCGAATTTATGTAAGACCAAGTAGTCAGATTTGTTTGTAAGGGATGCAGTTGTCATAATCGAGTAAACATTTTCGAATTCTTTCTCAAAATATTAAACAAGAGAAGTAAATGGAAGAATAAAGCTACTTTTCTCAATGCCGAGTTAATCTTTTTATTGAGATCTGTCCATTTTGGTAATTCAGTTATTATGATAGGCGTTTTAACATTAGATACGGGGGGGGGACGCTTTGCACAATATAAGGGGTCGTATTTTATATTGTGTTAAGAGGAGTCAAAAATCCAACATGCTACGCATTTGATACGCCTTATAGTATGCATTTTGGGATCGGGAGATGTAGTCTTACTATGAAGTCATTTTAAAAAAATGCCAATGGGAAGAAAATATGTCGCAGCGAACGGTTGTCGCTGATTAATCTTGCGATTAAACAATTGATGATATTTAATTATAAATGAATTGAGTTAAATTCTAACAACCAAGTAAGAAATAGTAATGTATATTTGAAAATATCAGACTTGACCATTTTCCATTTCCAGTAGAGATGGTTTTCCAAAGGTGTATTTCGAAGTGACATGTACTTGAACATGCATACAAGTTTCATGCGTGAAACATATTCTCACGTGAAATTCTGTCAAGCCTCGATATCGAGCCATTTTTTTAGAAGTTTTAAACCTTTAGATGAATAACTATATATTGTTTTGGTTGTTAGTTTATTGCAAAGAGAGAAGATCACTGTTCATTTTAATGTACACCTCTGTTTTATATATATTTTATTCAAAAAATGTTTTCATTAATTCTTTTCGTCTTGGAAAGTTATTTCAAGTAAAGTGTTTTGATATTCACGACAGCTATTTGTTTGTACAAACGGTAGTATTTATAATTTTTTTTTTGTTTTTGGCTAATTATGTATTTAATGTTCAGGACATTTTTTAGTTTCCTTCTTCTAAAAAGAATGGTTAGATCACATGAGTCTATTTTTTAATTGTAATGTAATGCATTTTTTGAGTTTCAGTTTAACATGCATGTCAAGAGATCCTGATAGTCCGACTTTCATAACCAAGAATACCCTTTAAAAAAGAGAAGGAGGTCTCACGCAACAAAGTATAAATTTTAAGATTGTGTTGAAGAATTGTATGTAAGAAATTTATTTTAAAAGATCAAACTCTACTCCCAAAGGTGTTACAAATAGTAACATCAAATTAGTATGTATTACGATAGTGCGTAGGGAGGAGGGGCAGTTTGGATAACGAACTTATTCCTCATTTTCGACAACACAAATTATAATGTAAAAAAATTGAGTATATTTTGTATAACACAGCCTACTGTAAAGTTAAATCTTTGCCTATTTTCTCGAAATAGCATTTAAATTCATTTATATTGTTTCTTAATCTTTCTTTGCCGCGACAGAAAGAGATAGTATATATCTTATTTTCCTCTCAACAGACTAGTGAGGTTTTCTTTGTTCTATTCTTTTTTTCCCATGCATTGTTCGAAAAAAGATTAAAAAGAAATGCAACAGAAAATGAGCAAAGCTTCAAAGTGGGTTCCTTCAAATTTACGAGTTCTGATGAATGACTCAACCACGTGCAGAGGGTTCGACTGCATTCCGTCATCGTTTTTTTGTTCGAATATTTGGGAGACGAGCACACTGGAAGCAAGTCATGTCATTGGATGTTTCTCACCTCGCATATCTGCCCCCCCCCATTACCCTCCCCTCTATCTAGTTGCAGATCATTTCACTTTTCACTTTCTACCCCTCCCCCTTCCTTGAGTGCTGTTTTTCATGTTTTTTTAAAAGTATTTCAGGCTCATTTTTCCTGCCTCATCCACTCCATTGGCCCGCAGGGCAGCTGGGCGTGGGGTGGCATTTTCTGGCTTGGGGAGGCGGCGAGTAATGATAATAAAAGTAGCCGTCTTTTTCTGGCGTTTTTGGATGATGAGTAAAAATCTAATTTGGTAGCAAATCGCGGTTGAAAGTGAAAACTGCGCGCGTAAGACGATTTTTTCCGCCTCGACATTAGAAACAAATTGAAGATCGTCACTGCGGTGTGAATTTGAGCCGTGCTGGATGCCAGCTTCCCGCAGTCAAGTTTTAAAAATTGTTATTCGCGATGCAGTTTTCGAAATTACATGAGGGCTGGGAATATTTTTGCACAGCTTGTCTGAACGGTCAAAACCACGCCTCGCTTGTTCCACTGGCATCCCATTACAATAGCCGTATTATCCAAATCAAGTAACTTTGAGTTTTAATTTATGTCTCCTGGGAAGTGAACCCCTTTTAACTAACCCTGATAATTGGATTTTAAATCCGTAATGATTTAACTAACCTATTAATTCATTGGAATATCATCCTGCCAGTTTTTTAGCAATATCTACAACTCTTTATCTATTTGGCGTATGTCTTATTTGTATTTGTTGCTGGAGTATTTTGCTTTATCGCGTTGTGGTATTCTCCTGAGCACCGTGAGTTGCACATGAAGTGGTCGTGTTAAACCCATTGAAGTATGTCAAGATTTTTAAGGTAAAAGGATTCTAATAGATGTTACCTCTTCTCCTTTTAGCAGAAATTAAATTTGATTTTTTCATGCGTGAAAACATCTGTTCTTCTTGGTTGGATTAATTAAATGTGTGGACCAATCTAAGGCGATGCTATTCAGATCTATTTCGGTGAAAACCGAACGAAAATCATTCCCATGTTAATTCACTGTGAATCACATTGGGCAATTGTGAGACGTCTAGAATCCAGAAATACTTGCTGGAATGGAAAAAAGCTAAAATGTCGAAAATGCTAAAAATAGGAAAAGAAAAATAAACTTCTTTCATTATTTTGCTGACCAGATACATCTCACTACGCATTAGCATCTGTCATATTATCTCATTTAAAGCCTGCTTCTTTGGCTCACTCATACAGTTCGTGAACAAAATAATAATACTATGCAATCCCGGAAAACATCCGGTTTTCTTTTAATATTTAAATAAAATGGCTCCGTTTCTCGTAATTCAGTGTGACGTATGTATTTTGTAAATCGTGTTAATTTTGTTCACATGAATATATTAAGTGCGAGAAGCTGCTCTATATATATTTCTTGTATTCTAAGTGAGGTAATTCATTCAGTCTTTCGGACTCTTTACCCCTGGGAATTTTACAAGTGTTTTATTACATGACCTGGCATTCGTCTGGTTATTCTAATTGGGACACTTCTCCGCTTGCATCGTGTTTTCTTTGATGGTAATATCGGGGCTTGTCGTGGAAGGGAAAAAAATCAAAGAGGGGGAAAAAACGAACCCATTCCTTCGTTCGATGCGGAACTGAGCGTCCCCCCCTCTTTTCTCCTCCCATCCTTCGGGATTTTACCCTTTCCTCTGCCTGTCGACGAGGCATCTGCAGATAAACGGGATGCCTCCCATCCTCTTCTCTCCTCTCTACACTAGGTTTCTGTTGACTCTGATTAAAGAAACGGCACGAGAGAGATCAGGATCACCGCCACACCCATTCCGATTTCTGCAGTTTCTGCAGGAATATTCGAACTATGATCGACGCCGTTGTCATGGTTACGCAAGATTTGTGCCCTCCTTCCTCCTCATGCCCTCGAAAGCGGCCATTTTATGTGTCGTCATTTATAATGATACTCCTCCTACCCTCCCAGCCTTTTCATTCAAAATATTTGTAGCCTGGGACGCGCCTTTTTTTTCTTTTCCGAGATTGCAGTTATCTCTGTTATTCAGTCGAATTATGACACTTGGAATAATTGTCTGCACTTAAGCACTATTATGCAATGGTATGAAGCATGATTATGTTGTTGTGAAAATATCTGCTTGGGGTGGAATGCCTCCTGTGTATGTTTGTTGCCAAATCTACATAAAACATGAGATTCTCCTAAAGATGGATTCGAATGCACTAGCGGATTTTCATGACGTTTTGGTACTCCCACTCTTAACTGGGGCACCATGTAAGAAGAAATTAAAGCACTCAGAATACAGAGTAAGAATACATAAAATTTTGAATTTAACAAAACCAACCGCGAATTATTTCTTAAGTGAGTCTTTAGGTTATATTTCCTTTCATTTTAGTAATATCAAGTATTGGGGTACTTTTCAAATTCAGAGCTGTAAGAAAATATCAACATCTGTAACACACTATTCGAGCTATCAGCTTTGACTGCGCTTTAATGTTTATACATTCTGCTGGACTTTGAATAGAACCCAGCTCTCAGCTGTAATTATAGTGTACTAGTTCTGGAAAAGAGAAATTTCAATCTCTTTCAGAGCTGCATATATCCTATTTCAGCATATCGATTCAAATTACTTAGAAATTTAGTTATTGTGACGAAGCTGTCAATTTATGTGTACCATAATTTATATATATCATTAAACCATCTTTAGACCCATGCAGTTTTATAAAAGTGCGTGATGTGACTCTTGGATACTTCCAGCAGTTTAGTTAATCTGTACTAGAAAGTGTTGTTCCCTCCACCTGTGGAGAAAAAATTCAATTCTGTACTATGAGGTGATTCTTCTTCACTGGCATACAGCTCTGATTTGATCTCAAATACATGTGTATTCATATTCATGCACTATAGGAGAAGGGCTTGAAAGGCCAACATCTCTATTATCGTTTCTTTGTGGGTATGTTTTGTCCTCTTGTGCCAAATATTGATCGAGATTATGGCTAGATTAACAACTAGCTGCTGATATTCCCCGTCCTAATGTAAGAATCTGTATCGTAATGTAATAATAAAATACCTCGAGACTTTGAGGTGTTTTCACGCATATTTACACTTTTTTATATCAGTTAAGAGGAAATTTTATGTGAATTATTTGCAATTTTCTATTTACTATACTTAATATCAAGCCTTTCTTTCACTGATCCCTTCAATGAATCTTGGAATTCGAGGTTATTAATGATCAAGTTATCTAAGACAATTGAGACTCCATTATCCCAACAATCGTAATATTATTGGAAATTAAAAAATTACTTTAAATCTGAAGTTTGTAATAAATCAACACTTATGACATTTTCATGGCTGAATTGTTTATTATTATTTATGATGTTTTCTTTCAAAAATTTAATTTATGAAACTCTGTCTTCTAAATTAACACTATATATTAAAGGCATAAAAAATCTCTTGCCGCTTAATTTTGTCACAAACAAGAGAAGCTGATTCTCTCTTTAATCCTCCGTCAAACCGAAATGGGTTAATAGCCTTGTCGATAAACAACTTTTTTTCTTCTTCCTTCTTGAAGAAAACGAGGCTGGAGAAATTCATTGCATCTCCCCATCATTCCAATCCTCAAGCGACGGTGGGAAACATTTCGATGCGAATGAAGTTGCCTGTTAATTTCGCCTCTCTCGGCAAACTGTATTTATGCATTCCGACTCGAGGGATCGATTAAAAGATGTCATCTCTATGATCATCCCCCCCCCCCCCCATTCCACCTGAAAGCCATTATTTGCCTACCAGTCGAAATGGCTCCAGCAAAACTGAACGAAGTACATGA
>BGPR01000046.1:1896924-1937220 GCA_013235015.1 Araneus ventricosus | reverse complement strand
CATATTTATATTTTGTTCAATATTTTTAGAATGACATTTTTTCCTGAAATTATTTAAATGGAATAATTAACTATTTAGAATATAATAAAATTGGTATAACTATACAGAATAAAAAAATTGCGTTCATAATTCTTTTGATGCTTCTTTGCACTAGAAACAATTTTATTTCAAATATAATTTTTACTTCTTTAGTATATTGAGTTGATTATGTTAACTTAAAATTAATTCCAAAGCTCCCATGATGTCTATGCCTTGTAACTTTTACACTGGTGAACTTCCTTCCCCGCCTCATCGTCAGATTTCAAATTCAAAAATGCAGACTTATTAATTTATATTTATTTACACCCACATCCGACTTTAGTTGTCCGATTTGCCATTTTTTCTTGTTCATATATAGTTAAAAAAAAGTCGAGTAATTCATTATTTATCTATTTTAAAATGTATGGAGGAAATAGCATAAATTTAGACTAATTTGTCTTCACTGATATTGAACCTAATAATTAAACGCGCAGATATCGATGGGCATCTCTGACGAATGTCGAAGTCTGAAAATTATTGCTGAAGGGCGTTTTGCCTAACTGTTTGTCGTAACAAAGAGGGGGTAGGATTATTTTTCCATCATATTTTCTTTGCTTCCTTTATTTTACATTTAATATTGACATTACAAAATTTCGCACCTGCGAATAAGCTCATTCGAGAAAACAAAACTGAAAGTGGCGACTTAATTTACCATTTTCTATTGGGAAACATGGGGATGCTCAATTCTGTTTTTGAAGTCGTTGAATAGTTAGAATGGTAGTCGTCTAAACCGAATTTTGACTTCGTCCTTTCTTTAATTTGAAGAGAAAGGGCATGTACTGCAACTAAGTTGAACTAGGTATTTTAAGATCTTGTAAGAAAGGGAAAACGCTTTAACAACTGGAAAAGATCCCATAAATGCCGCCTATGGTCTTCCGTCATCCATTGTTGTAGATCAGAGCTCTCAACCTTTTACTTTCTGTATGAGTTACAAAGAGAAAGTATTGAATCGTCAAAAAAAATTCGAACTCGAGATTTGACGAATCTCCACGTTTTACACCTCCCTGATTCCGAAAAACACAATTTGGAATTATGTGTGTCTGTGAAACACGATAACTCGAAAACTATTAGAGCTACGGGGATGAAATTTGGTATGTGGTCTTACACATCTTGTAGGTTTCATCAAATTTGGACAAAATCGCTCAACGGGAAGTCTGATCTGTCTGTATGTTCGAGTGTCATGCGAACGCTATAACTCAAAAACTTGAAAGTGCCAGATGGATAAAATTACAGAGTTTACTCTTATGAATGTAGGTCCGTATAAAATTTTGGCCAAATCCGCCAACGGGTTGATCGTTCGTTGTCTGTATAATCGCATCTCCAACGAATCCGCCATCTCCACGCGCAGTGTACTGACGCAATTTTCTGTGCACGATATTTATTGAGTCCTGCTTGGCGCTTTCTTTCCATCCGATTCTGCATGCGCATCGTACACTGGTAGCAATCTGTGCACGCGGAAAGGATTATGTGACTTGTCCTTGAGCCAGCAAGAGTAGAAATCAGTACGCATTTAATCGGAAATCCATCTCTTTGAATTTGATCTTTACCTAAATATTTTCTGATAGTCAATTGTATCCTGGGTTACAATAGATCTGAATTTTTTTTATCCAGGGGGGGAGGGGAACCAGCACCTTTTTTTCGAGAAGTATCGAGAAAGTTTTGGGGAGAACACTCCCGCTGATTTTATTTCTGCTACCTCTACTTTCTTCCTCCGTCTCCACCATTCGTCCTGCAAAGAAGCTTTATCAATGATGTTAAGGGCTTATAGCTTAAGAGTCAAATAGAATGTAACTATACTATACCATTTGCAGGACTTATTTTTGATTTACATTTATTCCATTTCATATATTAGTTCACCCTTATGGTAATCACTTATGGTTTTGTGTCCGCCACTGCCGACTTTATCCGCGTACCCCAGGTTGAACCTCTGTTATAGATTGATTTTTATTCTCACTATATTTTTGAAAAAAAATATTACCGCATCTTCTCTCATTTTGTGAAATAAGTTTTAAGTTAGTTCGAAATTGTTATGGGAATTTCATCAAGATACGGATTACCAATTTAAAAGTGTAGATTTAATGTTATAACGTTCTTGGCTTTAGGAAATCAGCTCGTCACCTGAATTTAAGGCTCTTCTAGGTAGCACTTTATTTGCGGGATCATTCTGAATACCGTTGTGCTTAGAGAGCTGGTAAGTCTGAGGAGGCGGAAGAACACTGAAGACACAGTTGATTCCTCACCCCACCTCAAAAATGAGTGTTCAGTTGTATACATTCTGCCCTGAACTGGTCTGGAGTTGTTTTGACGTGAAAACGTTTTTTCCTAGCTCGTTGCAGAGATAGTCGCGAACTTTTTGTGACAAAATACTGTCAGATTTGAATCGCTAATAATACGAAAAGAATGGCTGACCCACAACGGATAGATAATTCTGCAAGAGTTTGTCGCATATTTTTTTGCCTGTGACGTCATCGTACTCAGTGTAGGCATGTGCGTGAGTGATTGTTATGAATTATTTTATGTAAGGTTATAAATAAGGTAGCGTGGAAACGCGTTTAGATAGGAGGTTGATTCTCTGGTGTCATTTTAAAGAGCTGGAGGACCCAAAGTGAGACAATACAAATATTTATCAGGATATATGTAAAAATCGGTATTAAATTGAAAATTTCAAATTCCGCATGTTTTTTAATTATAACATGCAGTTTTCTTTCGAATTATACGAAACTTACAGAATACTTGACAATACGTAAAAGAAACATTGTAGTGAATAATGTTTTACTGCGCATACGCGAAATGTGGTTATATATACTGTCAGCAGATGGTGCCATCAAAAGCTACTCTAAATAAAACATAAAGGCACAGTTCGGGTCCGCGTCGTAGATTTTTCGTGGAAACGTCGGGATAAAATCATAAAACAAGTGTTTCGTATTAATATGTAATTTAATTGTCAATCTCTTTAATACAATTTACACAGAGTAGTATAATGGTTACAGAATAGATAATTTTGAAAAAAATCGATCTTGCAACTGAATTTTTGAAAGCTGTTTCTCATTTTTGGCGTACTTCTTTCAACCATTTGACATATAAAATTATACTACTTTAAGATATAAAAAAAAGGATGAACACGAGAAAAGCATAAAACAGTATATAAATTTTTTAAAATCAAGTATAGTATAATCAATAATAATGGATAAAAAATAACACCTCAGTATTGGATCTGAAAATATTTCAAGAATTAAACGCAGAGTACTGTTGGAATGCAATTATAATTTAATTGATATAATTGTAATATACGCCAAGGAAACTGTATGCAATCCCTAATAGTACGCATTTCCTTCAAGAAAGTGTTTTTCTCAATCTTTTGAAAGCCCTCGGGTAGCTCCGAAACGGGTCGGTAATGTAACAAAACAAATGTAACCATTTGGGTAATTTTGAATCAAGATGGAATAAAAGAAACCAAACACGGTGGCAAGAGAAGTGAGGAATCGTGAACTGTGTTACGATTTTATGTTGATATTTTGGTTTCCTTGATTTTTCTCAGGATTGCTGTCGAAGAATCGAAAAATAAAAATAGTTCACGAAACTTTATATAAATTAATCTACTAATTATTATTTGTTATTCAGTTTAAATAGAAGCATAAAGTGGTGAAATAATTCCAAGCTTAGAAAACATTCTTGATCTAAAATGAAAACCTGACCCGTTCTAAAAAAGAAATAAAAAATATCGCGGACTGTTCGGAGGAAAATGAAACCGAATTCAAATTGTCATCTTTGGAATCTTTTGAAATGCTAACCTAAAATAGCAAAAAGTGCGTTTTTTTGCCGTTGTTTTATAAGGCCAAAAGGCCCATTAAAATTCGCCAAAGCGTTGCGTCTGCCAGAGGAACCTGCGCTATCGTGTTCCGGCGGCGATGACGCGCCGTTTCCTGGCAACCCGGAAAAGTGCCGATCTTTTCGAGGGCGGAGAGAAAAGGCTGGCGGCTCGATGGCTACTAGAGTGGGACCTCGATGCGAGGGTAGCAGCGAGACAAAGAACTGCCTAGATTGGGACCCTGTTTCGAGGCTAGCGTCGGGCGGGCGACCTCAGGCTCTAACATGCGCGCCTCACTATTGACAGCGGGTCTTGATAAATGGGCCTTTGCTCGCCGAGAGATCCCGGCCTTCCCATAAGCCGCCTTTCTCTCTTCTGTTTTGCCTTCCCCCCCGTCCTGCCATCAAGGAGGAACGGACGAACAGACAAGTACGGCAACCGCTCCGCTACACTGCATCGTTTCTGCTCTCCCCCCCCCCTTCTTTTCCTCGTTCGTTTGCTCTCGCATTCGTGCGGGGAGGAGGGTGTTGTGTTTGGGGCACAGCGCCACTTTTGGGGATAGACTCAACCGGCGCTCTTTGCGCAAAAACTTTTCTTTCCGTGCGTTTCGAAAACATCCCGAACGAGTTTTCTGGGTTTTCGACTTTTTCTCTTTGGCGCGAAGGGAAAAATAACGATAAAGGGGAGGAAAGAAGGATAAGAAAAAAAAAAGGAAAGGGACGATTTTTCCGCGAGGAAAATTTCCTTCCAGTTCATATGGATGGAATTTATCTATTTTTTTCCCTCTCCTTCTTTTTGGGGAGTCGCATTTTTCAGTGTTATTATGAGACCTTATTGGAGCCGGGTAAACTGATAAGGAGATTATCGAGGTCCGGTTAAACCACCCGCGAACGGCACTGTCGGGGGTGTGGGCATAAGGGCAGAGAGGGGCCCCTTTTTTCCTAGTTTCATCCTGCCACCCCTCGTCATGGCGTAATGGAAGTGGCCTCGGCAGACGAGTTTTCGGTGCCGGCGCTGCCTAATGCGACTCTGTTATCTGAGCTGGCGCTGCGCCCTGTTTTCTCTCTGTCGCTTTGGTGGTAAATCCGGTCCTCTTTTTATTGAGGCTCGCCAAGAGAGAGAGCCTTGTGTGTGGCAGAAAACGTCGTCTTTTAACTCCCTCCCTCTCTTTCGCTTATGGGTTGCCCCCCCTCCCTACGCAAGTTTTCTCTCGGGGGAGTGAAATTTCGTGGAGCGGTAGGGGGATAATGATGAAGCCTCGTCGGTAAAGGAAAGAAGAAAAGAGAGGGGTTCTTATATTGTGGTGGAAATATATTTATACTCCGAGCGTAAAAAGAAAAGATAATAAATAAAAAAAATGGGCGAGTAAAGTTGGTAGATTCCCTCTCTTCTGAGGATCTTCGCTGGCAGGAGGGTTACTGATGTGTGTGTGTGGGGGGGAAATCGGCGATCCTCGAGACTAAATACCACCGGCTGCATTTTTCTTTTTTCTGTTCCTTTTTTTTATTTAGTAGTTGGTGGGGTAGTCGGTGGGAAGAGACTTTGTTCTTACAGATTGGAAAGAGCGGTAAGTACGAAGAAAAGTTATCGAAATGATTACTTACAGTCGAAAGGGGAAAAAAAAAAGTTTCTACTGCACGTTTGACAATACGGATTGAGCCAAAACAAAAACATTCCTTGATGCAAAAGTTTCTTTTCAGCATCCCTTTATCTCCCCCCCCCCTACATTTCGACAATTTTGGGGGAAGGGGAACACGATAAGGGTGTATTGTAATCCACTTCTCTTGTTTCCTCCCCCACTCCGTAGTTGCATCGCCTGCCTGAATATCTGTGGTTGCCTACCTGATTAGAGAATGGGAGTCAATGTAAAAAGAAAGGGCCGTTTGAAAATGCAGCAAACTGTTTTAATCACGTTCACTTATGTGGCATTTAACATTTTGGTACTAAGAAAATCTTAATGACTGCTTCTTGTGGAATTATTTCAGCTTCTGAAAAGCATAAATATACAAATTATTAATGGAAAGGTCTGTTTTTACTATTTATGTGGGCTCTTATTGAGGAATATTGTCGTACAGTGATTGTATTTTCTAATACTATGTTACATTGATTGGATCCATAAATCATTTATCAACAGTACATATCATCGTTCCTTCTATTGAATTTCAAATATGATTCAAAGAATTTGTAGTTGGTACTGTCAGATTTCTAGCTGACGATTATGTCGATGTGTGGTTCTTTTTGTTTACATTTTGTAACTCTAGATTAATCCATAAAAGATGCTGAGGATAACGTTCCTGCCATTTAAGTATATTCCTGTCACAAATTTTTTTAAAATGTTGAATTTAAATCCGATTACATGTTTTCCGCCGATTTTTTTTATAAAAAAATATCAATCGTATACGTAATATGAGTAATCATTTCATATTATTCGGTTCCTGTTATGTATGATACATCTTTCTAATAAAATGGGGAAGGTAGAATATATCAAGTTTTTACTGTGTTTTTGATCAGTCATGGAAGGATTAATTCTTGAGTTGAAACTGTACGGAACGAGGACTAGTTACTAAGCAAGGCATTTAAGAGGGGTTATATCTAAAATGGCAGATGGGAGGGCCGTCCTGGAATAGCAGCTCTGCGATTGGTGGAGGGCCCCCTCACTTCCTGCTTCTCCGGAGTCCTGTCAGCCGCGAGCGCCAGCCCCTACATCGACCGGGGTTTTCCAGAAAAGCCTGCCTTGCTTTGTGTGCGGATCGAAGCTCCCATTCCGCCTCCGGTCGCCCCCTTTTTTCACTGACTCAGCACGCGCTCGCATATCGTCTGCCGTTGCTGGCTCACTCGCTGGAATACGTTCGTGTGGACAGTTATAGCACAAGGTATATTTTGTTCCATTCCAACTATTATTAGTCGTTTTCATATTTTTCGTAACTGTATTATTACAGGTTACAAACGTTGTTTTTGTTGGTGTACAAAAATTTCTGTTTTCTCTTGTATATTTTTGCGTTTATGTATTGCTTGAGATAAATGTATCGGTTCTATTGAGTTCTTGCCCTGCGGTGTACATTCTTGTTGGTAAAGATGGTATATTACGTGATTTATAAAAGGAATATTTACAACAGTGATAATTTTTTGTGGACTACTTGTTTATATTCTAATCGCGGAAAGCCCCGGTGAATTCTGATTTTTGTTACTTCGCAAACGCTTCTCATTTATTTTGATTTCGAGAGTGCCAAGTCAATGGTTTCAGATTTTTATGTTGGTTGAATGAACCGAGTTTCTACAAACTAAACCTCGAGATGTTAAATTCAGAGAGTAAAAATAATGCTTTGCATTTTATTTGAATTTGTTGTGTGGTAACATAGTTTATTTTCGTAAATTTTATGAAAATATGTCTACCGTAAACAATATTAGCAGTTTTGCTTACCATTAAATCGCTGTTAAAATTTACAATTGATTTATTATTGTATTGAGTATAGAAGAGTGGAGAAAATGTCCAGGTAATTATGAGTAAAACATATCCACGCGTGAAAAAACGAGTTATAAATGGGGAACTGCCTTCAATCGGAAAGAGATCTTTGCGAGAACATAGCCGGAAAAACCACGATGTATTCCGAGAAATGTGACGCCACTCGCATCTTTCTCCCTTACTCACGCGCCACGTTTTTAATGGAATAGATTGCGCAAAATCTTTCCTCTTACCTTTTGTCTACTGCATTCGGAATTCGCGCACTTTCTCTCCATTGGCCGCCGCGTTTGTTTTCTTCTCTCCCCCCACCCCCTTCTCCGATATCATTTCAATCTCTGTGGGAGGGGTGGGCGAGAAGGAAACCCGCCCCCTCAAGGTTTCGCCGTCGGGATCTTTGTTTACTACGAATAAATAGCAGAAAATCCTTTTTCACTTGGAACCTTCTTCGTCTCTCGACCTGAGGAATGGGTGCGCACATGTATGAATGGGAGCGACAGAATTTTTTTTTCTTTCATTTATTTCGTTGCTCTTACTTATTTTTTTATTTTCGTACGAATTCATTCAAAAGTCCCGTTTGTCTTTATTTGTTAAGCGTGTAGGGCTCGTGTAAAACACTAAACATGTGCGAAAAACAGTATTTCAATGTATGTTTGAAAATCTTCACAATTTCTTATAATTTTTTTCTGCAGTGCTATTTCAGCTAAACAGTTAAAAACTTAAATGCTACTAACCGTAAGCGAAATGGAAACAACATAAAAGGCTTCTTCTGAGTTCATGATTTGCATTACTACAACCTTTCGTAACACCGATGAGCAAAACTCTGGAAGACGGAGGTATCTCTAGCTACATATCGATAAGATTTTTTTAAAACCAAAAATTAATCGGTTTTAATTTCTAGATGAATGTTCAAGTATTGAATACGTGTAGTGTGTTGATAGATTTTCTGTTGTATAATTGTTTGTATGTGAAAAGTGGCAAATTACCTTTCATGAAACAATGAAAAAAATGTTCTGTGGGCTATGACACATTTTTTAATTACTTCATACATATGAAATGCGAGCTGGCATTTATTTCAAAGATGTGTTGCCACTATGACGTTCACCTCGTAAACCTTTCTTTTTTAAGACAAGGATTAGTTTTCACGATATCGCATTTACATGGCCGTCTTAAAAAATTGAGTCCCCTGGGCTGGATGATTTGTCACCACATCAGGACCGTAACTAAGAATTTGAGTGCCGATGGCCCAAACAAAATACTTCCCTATTTTAAAGTAATTGAGGAATAGAAAAAAAAAGTCACCGCTTCTCTTATTAACGTCTTGCAATTTTTCAAAACAGCGCCTTTCCAAAACAGGATTTTGAAAGACAACTTCCGTAATGTAGGTTCTATTAAAGCTTAATTTCGGATTTTCTGCCTGAATATTTGTGTCCGTATGAATATTTTTTGAAATGATAAACAGTAAAGCACAGTTTATACGTATTTCAAGGGTCTGACGTATAAATGAAAAGGCGTATAATCGAAACGGATTTCAATGAATAACAAATGAATCGGGACTGTGATGAAACGACTTATAAATGAGAAACGTATAAACAGTGCTTTACTGTACTTGTTTATGTAACAATAAAAAAAAAGAAAAAAAAGAAATGATGGCTGTCCAGTGACAAACCCCAATCATCTCGATCCTAAGCCTAATCTATACTTCTAACATATTTATAATTAAATAATTTTTTGGTTCAAAATTAAAATAATTATTAGGCGCCTTTGGATGTCCACCGGATAAAACGGCGTCGTAATTCTAATGTGGAGGTGCCGGCGGCATTTTCCCACAAAGCGGAACTGGTCAACTCAAATACGTTGCCGTGCTTTTAACCGTCTGTAATTCAATAAATAAAACAGATTGTCTTATCTGAATAAATATGCCTGTTTTAATATTTAGTGTTTGATTAGGCCCTACAGCTTGGACATTCAAAAGATTCATCTGGTCTGCACTCGAGCGGCTCTAAGTTCGGAAATGAAAATTAAATAGCATGCCAGTCTCGACCCCTGATACTGAGTTACACGTATTGTATTCCATCGAGGGAAAGAAGGGTTATAATCAGTACGAAAACCCTGCGATTCTGATCTTAAAACATGCTTTTTAACACTCAGAGGCGTCGGAAAGCCATGACCTGGAAACGTCCTCATTCATAGATGGTTATTTGGTAAAGCACTCATCGATGTCGTTTTAGTGTTGTCTGTTGAATAGTTATTGCCGCTGAACTTGGAAAATGATTTAGGTTTATGAACGAAATTTGAAGCATGCGGAATTTCGATTAGTAGGCTCGTTCTCCACAGGTATAAGATGAAAAGATATTTAAACACCTTATGTGCCTCACTCTAATTTCGCCCAAACTAATCATTGATTCAAACAGATCTGTTTAAAATGCACTTTTTTTAAATCATTTGTTCTGTAGTGAAAAAGCGTCATCTTTTCTGTAGCAACGACAAAGATAAATTGCTGTGTCTTAAAAAATATAATATTTTTTTTAAAGGACTCCCAGACACTTGTGGCTTATGCTTGAAGTATACTGCTTATTTTGCTGAAAAGCGTCGTTTGGCAAGCAGTTTTTGTGGCACTGAATATGAGTTCTGAACTTCTTAAACATCTTAAAGTGCATATTGTAGATGTGGAGTGGTTGAAAACTTGATGAAAATGTGACTTTGTCAACAATTCATTCGCTCACCGTCAACGTCGTTGCATCGTAATCCAGTTGAAATACCGAAAACGACTTAATAAGTTGAAACGTATAAATTATTTTGCTTTTACAAGGAAGTGTCACGTTGATCCGAGGTACGTTTTTAATTTTCTTTGTGAGACTCGACCTTATTTATTTATAACTATTAATTTTTATGTAAAGAAGTTGTTTCTGTTTGAGACCCTCTTCTTTTCTCGTCATCCAAGAGGAGAATCCCATTTCCTTAACGCCTTTCATCCACTCGCTCCTCCGATGCTCAAGAATAAAAACGAGCAAAAGAGAAACCGGAGAGGCGGCGGAGGAGTGTCGTGGTCGGATTAAAGACTGCGAGCATAATAAGGATCGATAATTGTAAAATGCTGCCTCCTTCCCGCGCACGTGCTCTCTCTCCTTTCCTCCCTCCCTCCGTACTCTCGTCCCCTTCCAGATTACAAGTTAATTCAAAAAGTTGAACGTGATCCCTGTGTCTCCTGGTAATAATAATAAATAAAAGACGAAACCCCTATTCCTCATTACCTGTTTCTTTCGGAGTCATTACTCCTTGGAGCTCTCCTCCTCGCGTGATTAATAATTTCTCTCTCTCTTCTTTTTTTTAATCGTTTGTTTCGGTGTCGGGGGAGAGGGGGGCGTTTTTGTTTGTATTTCAGTGTGAGGGATGACGTACGACGGCAGTGGGAGCAGTCGCTTTTCGGTTAATTGTGAAGCGGAGCCTCTTTCCTGCCCCCCCCCCCTTTTTTTTTCCCATCTCATTGTTTTACGCGCAACTGGGAAATGGAACCGATTCTGAAACGGGACTTGACTGGAAAACGTATGCGGAATTGGTATCCAGTGAATATTCTTTAGTGTATATTTGTTTAGTTGAAGGTTGGGTGGTGAGATCTTTTAACTGTGAAGTAATCATCGAATTGCTATTTGTAATATCAGCATCATTCGTATTGTCTATGAAAAATGCTGAATTGATAATTGGAATACATTGTATTGAGTGATCAATGCGGGTGAAAGTATACTTCCAGAAGTAGTATTAAATCTCTAGTAAATACTTCTTTAAAAATTAATGTAAACAAAATGCTTTTGCACAGCCTGTTGCCCCCCCCCCCGGTTGGGGGGGGGGGTGGGGCACGAAAGAATGAATCTTGGAATATCGAGTTGTATCTACCACGAATTTAACCCTTCTACTAATCATGTCTTGAATTTATTCTGCTTGTGCGTCCACCTTTGCTTTAAATAGTTACAGGGGAGGAGAAGTAGGGTATTTGCAATAATTTAATGATAAGTAATTAAATTTTTCTCAACACATAACAAAGCTATTCATATCTGGATGATGATATTTTTGCACATTTTTCAGCCTCTTAACGGCTTTTCGACTCTCAAAATACGCAATGTGCAGCGCAATACTCATAGGAGGAAATTGAGTCAATTACAGTTCCGCGTGTTGACACTCGTGCATTCGCCAGGTATCCTGAAAACGATTAATAACAGTGACTAGCAAATTCGTCATCATTCCGGAAATATCATTGATATTTCTAGAATGCTGTGTAATAAATACTGTAAAATAATATCCTAGTTTTTGCATTCCATGGTTTTGACAATCTTAGGCTTCGTAGTGTGTGTGTTGTGGGGAGGATGGGGGGGGGGGGGGGACTGGTTTAATAATATCTGTATACTGAGTCTAGCATTACACATGTACTTGCTGTACAATGTGATGTAGCAGTTGTTTGCTTTCCATTTTACATTGAGTTTCATTTATCAATTCTCGTAGCGTTTTTACTTTCTCGTATACGAAGTATACAAAGAGAAAGTATCGTAATCGTCAAAAAATTCGAACTCGAGATTTTGACGAATCTCCACGTTTTAGACCTTCCTGAGTCCGAAAAACACAATTTTGGAATTATGTCTGTCTGTCTGTGAACACGATAACTCGAAAACTATTAGAGCTACGGGGATGAAATTTGGTATGTGGTCTTTAAACATAATTTGTAGGTTTCTATCAAATTTTGGACAAAATCTGTCAACGGGAAGTCTGTCAATCTGTACGTCCGCGGTCATGCGAACGCTATAACTCAAAAACTTGAATAGCTAGAGGGATAAAATTTGGTACACAGTTTTATCGTCATGAATGTAGGTCCGTATAAAATTTTGGGCCAAATCCGTCAAAGGGTTGACTGTCTGTCGGTCTGTATAATCGCATACTTGTTCAGTTTTGAAACTAACTGCCTGCGCATGCCTACTGGTGACATGTGCAAAGAAGAAGGGACTCCGAAACTTGGCAGTTTGCCAAAAACCAATTCTGGCGCGATTTTGTAAGGAGGTAAACATTTAGGGAGTCTCGTCAGGTCCTGTTGCGCAAAAGAATGCGCAGGGGATTTGAATTTGTTTTGATCCTTCAAACCACGCGTGGTTCCAACTTTGGTTTACTTGCGACGGAAGTTTATTTGACGTCTTTTATTATTCTAGTTTTCTCTACATGTGTTAGGAGTATACGAGAAAGTTTAGGGGAGACCACTCCCGCTGGTTCAAATTAGAATACTGTAGAAGGTGAGAAAATCCGAATTATTTTGCTTCCGATTTCCAAAGTGATTTTCTAACAACTTTGTCGTATTTTTGGTGCATATTGAAAATGGCATGATTTTTTTTTTTGGTTTAATTACCCCCATTCCTCCTTTGCATGGTCGGCCTTAAGCCGATTGGACCACTTGAGTCGGACCCTGCACCAGAGTTGTATCTGCCAGACGGTCCAAAAATGAGTTTAAGAATTTAAGCTTTTTAAAAGAAATTCAGCTACTTTTTTCTTGTTTTCTCATATACGAAGTATGCAGAGGGAAAGTATTATAATCGTCACAAAAATTCGACATCTCGATTTTGATGAATCTCCACCTTTTAGACAGAGAAAGCCATTTTTGGAATTATGCCGGTTTTGCTGTCTTATGGACGCTATTGGGCTGCGGTGGCCTAGTGGTAAGGTCTCGGCTTCGGGCCGAGGGCGGAATCGGGTTTGAAACCCGCTGGAGATCCGCCGTGTATGTGGGCTTGTTCCACGTGAAGGGGACATGTAGGGGATCAAACGCCCCCGCTGGTGCGGTGCGGAAGATTCGAGAGGGAGGTGCCAGCTAATGTGTCGTCCTCGTCTACTGACCGCAGTTCAAAATTACGTGGTACGTTCCAAAATAATCTCCTATTGCTTCAATGACATCGTACTGATTTGTCTTTACTGTGCTACGAAGCAAACGACGCGCCATATTGTGTTAGTATGAAAGGAAGTCGAGCTGTGACTGTTTTTCCTGAGCCTCTCACTGTTTTTTTTTCTTTCTTTCTTAACTCTAAATCCTTATATTCTTAAAAACTTATATAATGTTTTCGTGGTTGTAACTAATTTTCTTTTATTATCCAAATATTTAAATCATTTTTAAGGAGAGTGGCAGACATGCGTGCATCTTGGTTTAGGGTTTCAAGTCAAAGGCAAACAGAAAATCCCTGCATTTTCTCAGACAAGGGACCAACACATAAACACGTGATCAAAGTAAAGGGAATAATAGCTATTTTTAGTAAATTACGTAAGTGTTTTAGGGAAAAGTATGGTGCCAACAAGTCGCTGATTTCGCGATTTATGTGTGCGCGTGGAAACGATTAAAATATTCTTTTAGTCTATACTTATAAAAGGCAATGTTTGTGTGTGCGTGTCTGCGTGCGATGTCCAGACGAATCTATCGCACTTACAACCTTGAAATTTGGCACACAGGTAGTCGTAATGGTGACTGAACGCACCTCGAAGCCGAAATTTTAAAATTTAATCTAGAAATTTTTTTATTTAATGTTTTGTGTTGTTTTGGTTGATTTTTCGCACTAATTTCTCAATAGAATGGTTTTGAATAATTGTACGACAAAAATGGATACACCATCGGAAAGAGGACGCGATTTCCGTTCTAATGAAGTTAGTTTTGAATTTCTAACGTAATTTACTGAATATTGGGAAATTTTTAAAAAATGGTCGGTTTTGGCGTCGGTATGTTCTTTTTGTTTTTAAATTTGTTGCATCCGAATTTCTAATAACACTATTATTTTCAATTTTTTTCAGCTTATAACTGGAACGGTTCTGTCGGATTTAAAACAAGAACGGTTAAAATATCTTGTCAAGTTTTTTTTAAATTAATTTTTTTCTGGACAGTTGAGAGTTATTATTCTCGATCGAGTTCCTCGCGCGGCACTTCTTCGGAACGTTGCTGGCAATTTTGATTGGCTGACGCGCAGGAAACGTCATGACCTTCACCTGAATGAATAACTTCGATTGTTATTTTCGGATTCAATTTTAATAATCTTGCTGTATAATAATCATTTTCAGGTTCCAATTTTGTAATATTGTTTTGGATTAACGTACTCCGTACTGTAGGGCGAAAAAAATAAGCAGGAAAATCAAATAATGTGTATCTTTTGTTTTGATTTTGTTTTCAAAACTTTTTCATGTCATTGTGGGCGGTTTTTTTTTTCATTCATTTTGTTAAAGTGCTGATTCCACGGGCAACGCCGTGAGCGTACTGCTAGTAATAAATATGCCAAAAGAGAGATTTAACATACCTCCAGTGCGGGAAATAAAACGAAACTGGAGTTTAAGAAAAGTGATTTTGGAATACATTAAGACTTTAAAATATATAATATTAGAATTTAAAGCAAAATTAAGTGAGATTATTACACATATATAGTATCTTATGGACTAATATTGTTTCCAAATGAGCCCCTCACCTACTAAGTCTGTCCTGCCCCTTTGTGTGTGTTACAAGCAGGATCTAATTCATTTTTCAACTCGTTTCCGTTTTATATGAACCGTAATTCTGTTTCGTGTCTTCTTATTTCTTTTTCTTAATTTTAGAGTAACTTTTAAATGAATTCCCATGCACTTGTTAAATTTTTAAAAAAATTATATTCATTCATCCCTAAAAGTAGCTCTGGAATAAATTACATTTAAGAGCAGTACAGATAGATGCTGTACGTGCAGAATGATTCCTTTGCTTAACTTCTGAACATCAAGTCAATTAGGATTTTACTCTCCCATCTTGAAAAGAAACGAAAGCGGTCATCTGCTTCCCGTTTTAGGGGACGATTTCCTCATAAGAGAGTCATTTCGACTAACCTGTAATCTAAAGATTAATAAGTTATTTTTTGTTGTCGTTCTACTGCTTTTTAATTTTTTGGATTGCTAAAATTCCAGTACTAGCATTATGAAAATACTTGCAGTCTACTGGTGTTCATGTTGTGTGTGGATATCAGACTTAAACATAATAAATTAAAATTATTTTTTATATTTTTGTGAGTATAATATTTAACATTTTTGATAAACCTTATGTCCGAAAGTTTGTTTTGAGAATAAAATGTAATAGGGTAAGATTGCCGAATTTGCACCACTTGGTAATTTTTTAATGTAGAGGAGAGTGGGCACATTGAACAGGTTGTAGATATTATTGCATGTGCATTCAAAGCTAATGTAAAATATGAAAAATTTTATGTTTTAAAAAAACTTTATTATATCAGTAAATGAAAACCAGAAATACAATTAATTACTGCATCAGGAAAATAGAGAACTAATTTTTAAAATATTATATGAAATGGATCAATGTGTCACTTTGGGTGGGGTAGTTTGAACCTCCAGGAGGGGCAAGTTGAACCCATGTGAAATATCACTACAAATTAACAAAAGTGTTAAATGTCTTTTCACTGACACTTAGGACTAACATTGAACACTTTCACCGGACACTTAGGAACACAACTATTGACGATTATAATGATTAATGCAACATCGATCGAACCCTCTTAGTGGAAGCAGTTGTCATTGGTTTCCGAAGACACATCACAATGTTATTTCTGCTTATGTAACTTTCATCTTCTACGTCTGGTTTAAAAAATCTTATAGTCAGTTTAGATTGTTTATAAAAATCAACTTCATATAGCTGTTCATCATCTTCTTATGATAGATTAATTATTTTTCCAACATAATAAAGGGTTTTCTGTTTAGAATTTAATGGTGTTAAAGCAATTAAAGCAAAATCACCATTTTCTGGGAGCATTTTAAAATATATTCCTCTAGCCCCGTCTTCCTCTTGTTTTGAGAAAACCATTTTTGTGTTAAAACGAGGAGAAACGTCATTATCGTCCTTAGCTATGCCAGACTGATACTTTTTTTACATACCAAGATAAAGTTATACGGTCTATTGCAAGGTGTTTACTTGTTTGTCGAACTGAGTGGTCTTTCATCACCTCTTCAATTGTCCTTTTCATTAGGCTACCATCTACTTTGCCGCAAATAGACTTTGGCTTGTAGTTGCGAACCATTTTCTGCACATAAATAAATAAAATAAAAGTGTAACCAGCCGTTTAAGAGGATAAAAGAGTAAAAGCTATATTAATTCAAAAGCAATTAAATTAGTTTTCATTTAATTAGCAACAAAAGTGCATTTATTTATGGTTTTTAAACACTTAAGATGCGTGTCTCCCAAGTTAATTTATTCTTGATTAATTAATATAAAAGTCCCATGTATCAAAACAAGCAAAGGCAATGACGAAAAAATGGTTTATTATTTTTTATTCTAACTGAAACACTAGACTAGTCTTACACATTTAATAATGAAAAATTAATAACATTTTTAAACTTCGTGTAAACACCATATTTATTTGAGCATTTTTTCATTTTTGATTTAATTTACATCATTATTTAAATGATGATTGATTTTTAAATCATTTGATTTTTGGTTTGATATTTAGATTAAAAATTTAAATTTATCTAAATTAAACTGACTTAAAATTGAATGCTTTTATATTTCAATGCATTATTATTGTTTTTATTTGATATTTAAATCAAATAGGCTATATATATGTCTGTCTTGAAATGTAAAATTCATAAGTCGAATAAATAAATAAATATTATTCTCTTCCATACATTAAACAGAACATAACTTTACTAATGGGGCAGGTTGAACATAGGTTCTAACTGCCCCGTTTCTTGTGGTTCAATGTACCCCATTGGCCGCCATTTTAAAATATTTACTTTGACACAGTTATGGTGCAACACTTAAATTTAAAACTATGATACAAATCATCATCTGGGACATTACAATCTGTTCAGTAAAAGAAACTACTCAAAAGCACATTCATCAAAGTGAAAGAAAAAAAAAATTGTTAATTTACCCATAAAATTTTACTCTCATATGTGGATTTTAAACACAACAATGGCAGCAAGCAAGGGAAATAAACAATGCTTTGCATGAATCATATATTCAGTTCTAGTTGATAGTATTGTGGTAACATCTAGTGTGAGAAAATAAAAATAAAAGAATAAATGCCTATGGTTCAAGGTGGCCCACTTTCCCCTACGAGAAGTAATCTAAATAAAAGACTAGTAATAGAATTTTTTTGTAGTTTATTTATCTTCAAAACAATATAATTAATTTTGTATCAAATACACTTTTAAGTAGGGGGGGAGGGGTGGCTTAAAAATTGTCTCATTGGGGTCCAACTAAGGAAACTGTTGTCCTAATTGGGCCACCAATTTCTTTAAGTCTATTTGAAGCAAAAATAAATTCTGGTGTTCAATTTCACGCCAGCGCGCAATGTATGAACGACATTGTATTCCCTTTATGAGTTCTTCCTTTCTTTCCTCACAAATGATATGAAACCACATAACCTTAATTTTTCTTCTTTTTTGCATCAACCTTTGATGCTCCTATTTTGCTTTAGCTTCTTCTAATTTATGAGGACTGTTAGTCATTATAACTGCTTATGGTCTCGTCCTCTTGTTCTAGGTAATAGTCCCATTGATTTAAACAGTTCAATTCAGGCAGTTATTTGTGGTCTAATCTAAGCAGCTTTTGGGGAGGGAGAAACATTTAATTTTATTTTTTAATTAAATTATTGTAGTAAATTTTATCTAAGCAAGTTTCCTATCTGAGGATATAATAGCATAGTTCCCTACTTACTTTAAAACAGCGTAAAGACTCTTAGTCTTATGTTAAAACATTCGATTGATGATATTTACGTCTAAACTTAACTGTAAATACGTAGTGCTTTCTCTTAAAAATGATTTCATGCACCACATTTGCATCGTTATAACATAATTTGCTTGTTTTACGGCCACAATATTTAGTAGGGTCAGGTGGGGTAAAGTGGTTATAAAATCCACATTTTTTAACTTAGGTGGATTGTAAATATAAGAATTTGTTAAAATACTTTACATTTTTTTATTGTTACATTATTGAAGAACACATTGCATTAAAGTTTTGGAAAAGAATAATTGATTTAAACAATTTTATGACACCTTTTTGTCATATTTTTATGACCACTTTATCCCATGGGGTCATAATTAAAAAAATAAGCATAAAGATGTATTATAAGTAAGCAGAGTTTTTTAATATTTAAACAAAACTCAATTTAGTTTCAATTTTAAAAGAAAATCAGTTTATTTGATCAAATTATACATTTTTACCTATGATAAAAAGTTGTCGAATCAAGAATTTTACGTATATATCTGACTCTTCCATTCCAACAATGTCATGATTTTCAAGAAAGATGTATTAGTCTCAAGTTTAAATATTTTATTGAGCAGATTTCCTATTTTATCAAAAACCTGTCCAATAAGCTCTTTGATTGATCCCCCCCTTCATATTTTGCAAAAATTCCGTAGAAATACTGTAATAAAAGATTATCTGTAATTATGGATTCACTTTGTCATTGCATTTTTTCACTATTTCTTCACTCAAACCTTCATTATTGCTTTTCTGGTTTTTTTTCTTTCTTCTTTTTCTCTCTTGAATCTTATATGGCCGCTTTATGTATAGCTGAAACTGGTGGTTATAGAGTTGTAAGTACATCTCATGTCAAATCTTTTAAAGGCAGAACTATGTACAGTTATACCTGAAATTTCACCATTTTCTAGATTTAAACTATCTGTATGAGATGGCCCTAGTTCTGAATTTCCATTCAAATTGACAATAGAGGCTCAACTATGGTAGGTTGAACATCTGTTTTAGATATTATAGTATGCTTCACTCTTCCTACTTCTTAATACGAAACGGTCCATGGCCTTTTAAAATCATTGATTGCATTTTCTGGAAGAAGACAGTCTAATATTTTTTTAAAATTGAAAAATGGGAAAACATTTAGTAAAACATTCTGCAATCAATGTTCCTGGACCATTTTTTTTTTTTTTTTAAGATCCCTTTCCAAGCTTTTATTAAAGGGGAAAATACTCCCAACATCTAATGGCTGGACATGAGAACATGACTCATGTATGGTGGCAAGCACAAAATTATAGTGCAATTATGAATGACCTTTTTTACTGTTCCATAAGTCACGTAACTTCTGTGCCCATCATAAATTAAAAGAATAGGTTATTGGAAATCTGAAGAAAATTACATAAAGCCATTACCGTTAGTCTATTTCAGCAATGCTTTTAGTCTGTTGCTTATATAAAGGAGCTCCTTTGTAAATAACAAAAGGTAGCATGAAATCATTTGCTGATGCGCTGAAATTTACATCCCTTTTTTGCAATTGGCTGATTTCAAATATGCATTATGTGATGATTTTGACACAAAAATTGGGAGTTACCCAGTTTCATATCTTTAATTACAATCTGTAGTATATCTTAAATTAATATTTAACTAACATCTGTCTAAGAAATTAAGTTTGAGTAATTTTAAAACAGTGATGCATGTTAAGCGTATCCCTATGACCATTTTACCCCATCTTACTTAAATTACTATAAAATTATATTTGTAATTAATTCAACTTGTCTGTTAATGAGGAATCATTCTTGAGATCTATATGAAGCTTTCTGCAGAGATAATCTAATGAAAACTTCTTAAACAAAATGTAGGAGAGAAGTTAAATTTGGTATTCCAACTTCAAAATGGTACATAAACAAACAAATTGGGTGTTTTCTTCTACTTAAGTGTTGCAATTAGTATAATTTTGAATGTTAAACTTTTTTCTTAAGTGTTAAAAGCTAAAATAAAAGAAATTACATTCATACCAATATTCATTACAAAGTTATAGCATTTTAATTGGTGTATGACCACTTTACCCCACCTGATCCTAGAATTGAAGTTATGATACCGGACCTATTTAGGCATCCGTCCAGATACAGCAACTCTTTCCTGTTTCGTGATAGGAATTAGGTTTATGAAAATCAAATGCTTAAAGGGTCAGCGTCAGTCATCACTTATTTATCAACTTCAAGGGAGCTTAAACGTTCCTTAATTTTGCTTGCTTCTTGTTCGTAAGCAGTATATCAAAAGGTATGTGTTTATCTGCTCTATAAAAATTATCGCCAAATTTGCTTGTTTAAACTCTATGTAGATTTCATGAAATTTGTTCGTTTTTGTTTAAATTTCAATAACATCTTCATATGAGCAATCACAATTTATAAATTCACTAGTTGTTATGCCCGGCGTTGCTTGGGATTAAAATACTTTCATGTCTAATATTTTTGATGTTAAAAACTACTTTTGTGCAGAAAATTACAATACCCAAAATTCTTTTATCTTCTGAAACGTTTTATAGATAATTAAAATGAGAATATTAATTTAACCAAACGATTTTTAAAAACCGCCGATTGCTAATTTTCTCCATAAGTTATTAATATTTGTTGCATAGGTACTTCAAATTTTGTTCATAAATCTTGCAGTATAAGAAAGATTTTAATGGTTGCTTTGGGACAATTAATTACATAGTATATTTTTAATTAACAAAAAGCGTTAAAATAAATATGAATAAAAAAATAATAAAATTAGTCTTCATCCAGAATTATTCTAATGTGAAATAGCAACAGTTCTTAAATGTATTCTTATTCTTCACCAATAAAAAAGTGTTACAAATTGTAAATTTTATACAGAATTTTTTTTTAAATGAGGGCAACGAAACTTTAAATATGTGTAAAAATAGTTTTTTTGACATAATACATATTTTCGAGAACTATTACGGAAAATGCCATATCTTGCTTAATTTCCAATTAACTGAAATTTTAATAAGATTAGGGCTCTTTAAAGTTGATGATGATCTCTCTCTTCTCATATAAAATATATTTATGAAAATAAGCAAAAGTTTCAGAAATAAAGGTACATTAGTTCAAAGTCTTACCGTTTTTCAAAATTGTTTGCTGGTAATTAACAATTTAATAAATTTTGAAAAATTAATAAAAATTGAAGAAAAAATGTCACAGACATAAAATTGGTATCATTATAAAGGTACAATTTTGAACTTTAAGATGGTATAAAAATAATTTTAGAGAGATAATTTGCTCCGAAGTTACTGGGGGAAAACGGTTTCGGTTAATTTCTAATTAACTGACCGTTTAATTAACATTTGCACTTTGAAAAATTGACAGTAATCTTCCCTGTCTTAATTAATAAGTGTGCAAAGTTTGGTTGAAATCAGTGCCGTGGTTAGGAGGAGATCTGGAACATACATACAAGCATACATACAATGACTTTTATTTATATTAAGATTGCATACTTGTTGTTCTCTTAATAACCTAGTTAATATGTGAGATGTATTTCATACATTTTCATATGTTAATATTAGGGATGCAACGAATATTCGGCAACTATTCGGCCCTTTTACCGAATATTCGGTTTGTCAAATACTAAATAGATATTCGGCTGAATAAGGATAATGATTTTTTTTTTAAATGTACTCTTATATATATTTAACAAAGAATATTTTGCAGAATTAATTTTCAGTACACACGCACACACACACACACACACACACACACACACATATATATAGTGAGTATGTCATAATGAAATGTCAGATATATATATATAAATCTGACATTTACTCAATTGTAAGTAAATTTGGTGTATTTATCAATGATACGTATCATTTATCATTGTAAAGCCTGAAAATATGATGCAAGAACAATAAATTATCAGCATTTTTAGAAAAAAGTATGATCTGTTTCGTTTCTTATATATTACCAGATTCAAAAAATAAGTGATTGGGTGACTGGAAAAAAGATAACATTCCAGTGGAATCTTACCCTTTTTTCCCATTTACCCGTTCAAATACTCACTATATATTGTACTTGCAGGAGTGAAGGCTATTTTCTTGCTTAATTTGCAAATCTTGGTCATTTTCCCCACCAATTTACATAGCTGTTTGAAGTTCTCTATCAAAACAGCAATGTACTTCTAATAATTTAAATTTATCCACTTAATTTTCTATTGTGTTTGCCATTGCCAGGTTCTGCAATTATGACCCTTTTATTTCTGTGAAGCAATTCCAAAATGAAGAGGGTTTCTCGTTTCATATGATCGGAATTAAAATAATTTAAATTATTACAAAAATGCATCAAGTTGTTAATATTTTTTTAAAAAATCTCCTAATAATAAGTAATCAATTTTACTAATCTTTAATTTTTTATTGAAAATTTGAGGAATATTTTATTTATATTCAAAAGTGTGATGTTTTAAAAAATGAATATTCGGCCAAATCTCTATTCGTTACATTCTTAGTTAATATGTTGGAAATAAATAGAAGTCTTCTCGACTTACGGCCGAGTTTCGTTCCGATTGATAGGCCGCAAATCTGATTTTATGTTTTCAAAACTATATTCATTCAAACGAGGTATAAAAGTTGTGAATAAAACACAACAATTCAATCTATGTACATTTAATCATTGTGCATAATGTGAAAAATATGTAATACGTACTCTTTTGTGAACATAGTGTTAACAAAAATACAACCTGAAAAGTTTTATTTTTAAATTTTAACTTCATTTTTTGTAGTCGTAAGTGTAGAAGGTGTGCTTTGTAATATTTTGCATTCAATAATTCTTATTATTTTTTCTTCTTCTTTTGGGGAACTCAGAAAGTGGATTTGAGTGTTGTAATGAAATTTCATCGAGCAGTTTGAAGAAAATAATTCCCGAGTCTGAATATTCTGTACTTAAAGTCGGGGTGAATTGACTAATAAGAAGTCATGTGCAATACTATATTATCGATTTTTTAAATTCCTGAATACACCAGGTATCTTACCAAATTTCTGAATTTTTTCTCATGAGCTTCTTTTATTGTGAGAAGAACTCCTAATTTTGTTAAATCAAAATTGCGTTGCTTTCATTTATTTTAAATTTTAAAAGATATTGAATTTTCTTGTAAAAGAAAACACATAACCAATGTATATAATTAAGTTTCTGATATCCTATTTTAATTCGAAGCAGTACTTGAAAGAAACAAAGATCATTCTTTCCAAGAGAAGATTGCATCGTTAGAAATGCACTCTAATCGATTTTTGATTTATTACTGTTGAATAAAAAAAAAAAGCCACGTAGCGAATGCCTGATGTGAACACCGTATAATTTTCGCGTGTGTAGGCTGGAATGTTTGAAAGTTTTGTTTATTGGTTACTCCATTATTCTTTTAATTTTTTAATGCGCAAGCAAGCCGTAAATTTTCAGGCAACAATCTTGAGGTATAAACATTACAATCGAAACGAATATCTGCTTATTTATTGAGGGAAAAAATCTATATATTTTGAAGTCTTCAGATTTAAAATATTATTGTTTTGATTTTTGTATGTTAATCTGGGGCAGTTTGTGATAATAAAAGTAAACTATGATTTCAAAGTTTGCATTCATTGATAGCTGAAGATTTTAATTGCTTTTGTATTTTGCGATTGCGGATACGATTCTTGGAACAGCTGGCACGGTAGAGTGTTATTGCAATATTATTTCTCTCTTTGCTGTTTCATTTTAGAGGTACCGTAATCACTTGTTGGTAATCAGTTTTCAGGGTTGAATATAATCTTCAGTAAACACTAGTAATAAAGGTTGTGTATCTGCATAGCTTCCAACACGACTCTGTGATTAAGTTCTGGATTGTTTCCCCTCTCAGATATTGTCGAGTTCAAGCACCGTTTTTTTAAGCAGTCAATTTAAATTTTGAACCCATCCGTTTTAGGCCGTATCCTTCTCGTTGTTTACGGTTCCGCTTGTTGGAAGCAATTTGAATTCTTCGAATCTACTCCACATGTATTCAATGAGAAAATCCGGTTTTGGTTTAGTGTGCAAAAAAGGGATTATTTCTCCTTCAATGCTATATCGATGGCCCAGTTCAAAAAGACAACAACTAGAAATTCTTACTTTTGAGATATTTGCGTTTTTAAGTTTAATTTTATTCCGAAAAATTCGGTTAACATCACTGATTCATGAACTGAGTTTCAGGTTGTGGCAGATTTGTACTAAGTAAAGCTGTCTTTCAACTGTGTTTAATTGTTGGAAAAAAGATGGCCTTTTGAATTATGCCGTCGACATATCTCGGAAATGAAAGTGGTATGAACTTATTATAGAAAAGAATGGATTAGTAATATATCTGGAGACACGGAATTTTAGTTTGAAATAGTATTTGTTTGCATGTCAAATAATTATATGATTATTTTAATACCATACACAATTAACACAATTTTTATAATGTGTAAATTATGAAGCCTTATGCGAGTGTTGATTAATTTGATGTAGTTTGTGTAACTAGAAAGAAAATTCTCCTGGTATTCTGGAATTTTGTGTTATATTGACTATAAGTTTTGCACTAAAACGAATTAATGTCCCGAATTTAGTTTTCATGTAAGTTCTGATTTCAGAGCAGCAAGTTTCCCATAAAAAATACTGCTCAAGAAGCAAGGAACTGTCTCGTCAGACCGAGCACGCTGTATGCGGTTTTGAAACTCCTCCCACCCACCCGCATAGATTTGAAGGTACTGTCAAGAGAAATAGAAAAGAGATCGATTTTCCCCAATGTTTGGGTCCCGGAACGTGTTGAGTCGATCAGCTGTTTTGTCGGCTGCCATGTGTGGATGGATGTGTGTCCTTTCTCGGTTGTGAATTTATGGATGCATGCATGCGTGGAAAGGTCGGCATGAATGAACGCATGTGTGTGGATTCGCTGAGTCAGGCGCTCCCCGCTCCCCCTCTCGCCGAAACTCTTCTTTCGTGCCTTTCGAAATTCAAAACGACGCCATCTTTGAGTCGGTCTGCATTGTAAGGAGGAACTCGCAAAAACCACAGGCACACTAGCGCCATCTCGCGTTGCCCTCCATGGAACCAATATGGCGGATCCCCTGTTTTTCAATCGTGTTCCTGAAAATGAGAGAATGCGCTTTTAGCGAAAGAATTAGAAAAATAAATGCGTTTTAATGCTAAAAAATAAACAAGAATACACGGTTTTGAAGAAAGGAAAATCATATGCTTTTATTTTAGTTCATAAAATACGTACTATTATATATGCAGTGCATTGAAATGAGTTTTTTTTCGTCCGTTACTTAAGGCGATATTGATTTTTATATGTTTTACAACTTTTAATATTATGTTCAGAAATAATTATGTGGAATTAAAGTATTTTCTCTTATATGCAGTGATCACATTTTTAAATGATTATTTCATTTGCAATATTTTTTTAATGTTGGTTACGCAAGCATTGTGATTCATCATTCGCTCCTCAAGGTCATGACAGTTCGTCTTTGTGACCTTGAACTACAAAAGTACTTCCTAGATTAAGAAAAATAAACAAATGCGTAGTCTCCGCAATTCCGAGTAAGTGCATTATTCTTACGCAACTTATTTTTATTTTTTCATTCATTTGCTTGGGTTTTGTAAGGAAAAAAAAAAGTTTTTAATAACCGCTGCTCTTATATCGCGTTTGCTAGTTTTTGATAAAACAAAATTTTGGAATATTAGAAATCTTTTTCTAAAAATCCGCGTTATAGATTCTTTTTAAAATCTTGGCCACTTCTTTCATCGATTGTTATGCTTCTTTGGAAATAAATAGGTTTAGCGGTGAAATATATATATAACTAAATGAGATAAAATGCTTCGTTGAAAATAGTTAGCAATAAAATAAATAAATGGAAAAAGAATAATAAGATGTGAGATAAGTAGAATTTTGCAATTTTTACTTATATATTTTATTCGTTTTTATTTAACAGATTTGTGATTATCATTTCTCCTAATTCATATTTTACTAGAGGATATGAATATTGAATTTCCAGTTTAAAAAATCGGTAATTTTTCCCTCTCGGCTGGCTGGTATACTTCCGCAGAGAACATTCTTTATGACCTGTAGTTAAAAATGCCCTAGTGTTTTATGCGACCAGATGTTTTTCTACGGCATCAATAAAAACCGTCTAGAAGATATGAAAATGGCATTTTCCACTGACTATTGGCGTTCCTTCGTTTTGATATTTATCCTAAATAAACGATTTTCACAACGTATTAAAATTCAAAATATTATCTATTAAACCACTTGAGTTTCATTTTTGTGTTAATTTCCCCCTGGTTTCCACAAGTTTTCGAAAAAATTATTTTAAACCTTCTGTACCCTTTGAATACTCTTTTACATAGCACGTACTTTAGCGGTCATAATGACCGATATTTTGGTCGACGGTGAATAAATGTATTTTATGCTTTTACTTGGCGAAGCGACAACACAATGTTAGCACCTGCCTAAATAAGGCACTTGTTTGAATTCCGTTGTACAGTAATGAAAGTAGAGTATGTGTTAGAAAAACGATTTGAGGTAAGTACTTCAAGTTGTCCACAATTTGATACAAATATGCAATTTTGATGGGAAATATCATTCATATAGCTCATTACGTTTTTATGTTCACGTACACACAAGTAAGACACACAGACACGATTCCAAAAATGTTTTTTACCTTCAGGTAGATTTAAAATATCGTTCATCAAAATCTCAAGCTCGAACTTTTTGAGGATTACAATACTTTATCGATGTATATTTCGTGAAAGATAGAGTAATCGGTAGTTTTGACGTTTATAAAAGTTCATTCAAACTTATGAATGAATTGGCATTTAACTGCTTTTCTTTCGTAAGAAATGTTTTCAAAGTAGTCAGACATCGCATAACAGAAGAAGAAAGGAAAAAAAAAAAAAAAAGTCGGATCTTGTTTTTTAGATTTATGTATTAACCAAGATTTTTTTTTCCTTCCCATTTTATAAAATGGCTTCAATAATAATAATAAAAAGAGACAGTGCAAAGGTCACTCACGGAAAACCCTCGAGAAAATGCGGAATTGAAATACGTATGAAATGCAGAATGAAATAATATGACGTGTTTGGAGCTCGATTGTAAAAAAATCTGTTTAACAAAAGTTCACCAAATTTGCTCTACATTCTATTCTGACCGTGGAATTTCGATTTATGCGCACACACAGCATAATCAGGTAGTTGAAAGAATTACAGGAATAAAAATCTCCATTGCAAATTTTATTTTTGCATCGTTGATTCATGTATTCTAAAAAATGCGTTCTTGGGATTGCATGTTCTACCGCAGAACTCAGCAATTCAACGTTTGTCGGACTTGCAGCATTATGCCATCAAGGTGGCTAGATTATCAACGTTCCCTTTGTAAACTACACTTCTCCCTCGACGGAAATCACAAGGAATGAGATTCGAGGAACACAGTGGCTACCTGCAAGGAAATGCACGGCTAATTATCCGTTCGTCTGTAAAATGTTGGCGGCGTAGAACTTCCCGAGCACATAACCCAGTTGGAGAAGGTGCTCCACCTCGCACGAGCACGGTAGCAGAGGTTGCGACAGAATCGGGATATCAGGGAATTTTATCGATCTAGGAAAATCAGGGAAATTCGTAAAAATATCTAAAAATCAAGGAAAATTAATAGTTATTTGAGTTATTATCTAAAAAATATATTTTGTCTAGCATTATTTATAATAATAAATGGAATGTTTTTTTTAAAAAAATCTTATATTCATTTATAAAAACATAAATTTTTGATTAGAGCAATTAATTTCTTAAAGATTTGAAGTAATATTTTGGCAGTTTCTGTTGTTTAAATCTTTGCTAAAATATATATTATTAGGTACGTATAATTATACTATTTTTATATTTATGCTGCAACGTGTTATTCTGGTACCCATGCAAAGAGCACTAATTAGTCATTGAACTGTTTTAAAATTTTGAGCAAATATCTTAATAATCTGTACTGTTAACTTAATTTAACTTGTGTTGCAAAAAGTAGTTTTAATTTTTCTTAGAATTCTTATGCAGTTTTAGAAGCAAAGTATTGTGTTAAAATTTCCAGTATTTTTTTACATATAAGAAATGTAATATACTGTTTTAATAGATTTTTTTTAGGATGTTCATTTCATTTTCTAAAAATTAAATTTTATAAAAATTATTATTTTTTTCATATTAAATATCTGGTAAAAGTGTTTTTACTAATGGATATTGTACACATACAGCGATTCTGAGTAGGGAGAAAGCCAGGAAACTAATATAATTAGTAGCCGTAAATCAGGGAAGCAAGTCTGTTGTAAGTTTAGTCAGGGAATTTTTTTCAAAGTTTTTCTGTAGCCACATTGCAGGCACCTTTTCTCCATTGCTGTTGAGTGTAAGCAATGTAAACTCATTCAATCGCATGTATCAACGATCCCAAAATAAAATTTGTGTTGGAAATTGAGATTTCTGTAATTCTTTCGGCTGACTGACTTGACTGTTACAGCGCCATATTACAGTTGGTGCGAAAATGGAAACTGTTTTTGCAGTCCGTTAAGATTTAATCTTGGAACGGTGCTGTATGGCATGAAAACCAATGACGAGCTATACTCGTCATTTTATGGAAGAGGTTAATCGAAATGTTACTGTTGGAATAGTGTGTAGGTAGAATTTGGTTATATTTGGCTGAACAAATTTTTAACAGTAGGGTTAAAAGCACCTCACATTATTTGATTGCCACCCTGGGTATGAGAAACTTTCTTTAGAAAAAAAAAGTAATAATAACTTCTTATCCCAAGGTCAGTACGTTAGGCATATAGAAAAGATTTTGTTTACCACAACCTACTAGTCGATTAGGATAATTGACTGTGAACTTTTCTTAAAACACTCAACACTCTTATTAGCTGTTTCTTTTAAAATTTTGGTTTAAAAATGAAGAAGCCAAGGCGAAACATAATACATTATACTTTACAGTCATGATTATCTCATATTATGTCACTGGAAGATAGCGGGGCTCATTTAAACTTTGTGCCCGAAAGAGAATTTATTTCCCAACTTTTGTCTTCTGTGAATCACGAAAATTCTGATAATAATTCTTGATGTTGATTCTTGTAGTTGGGCATGATAACCTAACAACGCAGTTTTAGGGGAAGAATCGCAACATAGTACGAATTTCGTAGCGTTTGTCATGTTCGTTATAGAGCTGGTGGTTATGACCGAAATACCCCCACGTTATTGTATAGTAGAAGTTAGGTAAGGAAGCACCATTCGTGAGGCATTTAGTGACATGACTGCTGTTCAGGTCCATCACTAGTTTCTTCTTGCTTCGAAATAAAATTGCTTTCAATGAAATCAGTTTAAATTCCATTTCGCTGTGGATCGCTCTCTTGCCGTCCAGTCTCATCACGGCGAACAGACTTCTTTTCCAGTGTTTCATCTGATAGAGAGAAGACATTCTTGAGTGTGTTTTAAAGCTGGAAATTTAATCTGCCGAGTGAGAGACGAGACCAGAGGAGCTGGGATGTTTCGGGTCGCCCATTGGTGTCCACCCATCGAAAAGGGCGATTTCTTTGTGGTCCGCGAGGAATCTCCTTTCAAACAGGGCAACGCCCTCTCGCGCTTTTACTTCCAATTATCGTGTGGTCATAAATCTACCTGGTGACGTCAGGGCGTCGTGATGCAATCCGTCTGACGTGAGCTGGCGATCACAAGTGTTTTATTTCGATAAATAATGCACGTCGGGGGAAGGGGGGGGGTTCTGTTGTTGTCTCGACCTTGAGGAGAGGAGGGAGAGGGGTGGTGCCGTGAATGAAAATGGTTTTCGTCAAATCGTAACGAGGGCGTCAATGGGATTTTGCTTTGTTTACTTTTTTTAATGGAAGCAAGCCGGCAATTGAGCCTCTGCCAAGATCTGTCTGCCGTAAAAGGAGGAGCCTTGTTTACGAATAGTCTTCTAACAGTCACCCTTCATCTTCGCACTGATCCCTTTTCTCTTTTCAACATCCTTTCTGCGAGTCTTTCTTTAAAGACGTCTTGAAGATGCCATTTCTTGTTTCTTCTTAAAGGGATGCTTAATATGCATTTGTTTCTAAAACTTATTAATTGAAAAGTTGAAATAAAATTACTTTCAGATCACACGGAGCATTCATTTTTGTTATTCAGGAGGATATTCTTTAAATATTTTCTCTATCTTATTTTTGCATTTAAATTTTATTTTTGTCCTTTAAAAATAAAGGACAAAACCGCACAAAGGACCAGTCTGCACATCATTAAAAGTTGCTCAAGTCGTAATAATTGTTATTAAATTTGCATTTTAATTTAAACGTTATCATTGACAGCTTTTTATATCTACCTTGTTACATATATTTTAAAATTTATTAAATTTGATGTTTTATTAAAGTATTTTGTGCGTAGTTTTATTGTTGTAGGAAAAATATACATGAAATGAATTCATTATTGTAGTCGTTAAAACAAAACAGCAGGCCGAGTTAAATTCTAAATTTTCATTTTATTATCGGAGAGTGACGGAATGTACGTACATCTTCGTTTAAGTTTTAAGCCGAAAGTGAACAGAATATCCCTGCTTTTTCTCAGGTAGGGATTTAACAGATAGACATGTGATCAAAGTGAAGGGAATAATAGCTATTTTTACTATATTACGTAAGTGTTTTAGGGAAAATTCATGGCGTCAAGGAGTCGCTGATTTCGCTAGTTGTGTGCGCGTTGAAACAATTAGAATATTCTTTTATCAATAAATATGTCAAAACGAGATTTAATATACCTCCAGAGCGGGAAATAGAACGAAACTGGAGTTGAAGAAAAGTGATTTTGGAATACATTAAGACTTTAAAATATATAACATTAGAATCTAAAAGAAAATTAAGTGAGATTATTACATACATATATATTTAATAAACATAATTTACGTTATGTCGCACAACAATAGGATAATTTTTTAAAAATTCTCTTTATATAAACATGAAGTTAACGTTAAAAATTATCTTCCTTAATAATTAGTAGTAATGTGTGAGTAATTGTAATGATTTGAAAGATTATTATTGATTTGCATTGGCATTTAATACTCCTGTTGATTTTTTTATGCATAATTTCTTCCCTTGCAACTGTTCATTTAGTTACATATTTTAAGGATTGTGGAGGGGAAAATTAATTCATGATTGTGTATGAACCCACTTTTCGTCTGAAAAGTGGGTTCATACACAAAGTGCATATCGTATAAACTGAGAAATGAGATCCTTTCAAAATAGCTTTTAATATTAATTAAATTTTTTTGCTTGTATAGTTTTAAAAAGGATGTTTTTCCGGCAATCTATTTTGGCAGTTGTTGGATTGACATTGATTATTTCAGTCCACACAGGGCAGCGAGTCCCATTGAACTAATTGGACCTGTTTTCGTTTTGATAGTGTCCGATCCAGTCAGACCGGGATCTGTTAATATTTCGAGTCGAGATAGATGAAGAACCGATTGCAAAATATTCTTTTAACATTATAGCTCGTTGATTTGTGTCAAAATAATTATAAAGTTTGATTTTAATTGTTAATATTACTTTTCTGGAAAATTGCAGTTATTATTTCATAAAAAATATGAACTCCAATTCCCGTATGCATTCTTTCGCTTTTTCTAATATTAAACCTGATTTTAGTCCAGCGGTTTTAGCTCCGTAACTCGTGCCCCTCCCCCATTATTTTTTAAATGCATTAACATGTAGTTATCATTTCAGTTAGGTTGAAGTATTTCGAAAATAATCATTTGATTTGTTAAAAATTCATCTTTTAGTTTTATTTTCACGGATTATTAAAAAATTGATTCTGTTTAGACGCAATATGCTTGACTTAACGATAGTAATACATTGAAGCTAAGTTTACTTTTCTTGCACATTCCATTTGATTTGAAACTGCTATCTTCCTCTCATTCTTAAACTTTGATATGAGAATTCGCCTTCCTTGTTCTTTACATACATAATTAGTCGATATTATCAGAAACAAAAAGTTGCAATTGGTTGATTGGTAGACCACAAAGATTTTTGTTTATGGGAGAATGGGTATCAGATGGAGTTAAAGCGTCTGGGACTTTGTCTCGCTGACAGATTTCGCGAAATGTATTTTAATATGTATATATTTTAGAAATGTCTGCCTTATGGTTCAGTAATTTTAAGAAGTACTTCATTATTTTATAATTCAATAATTTTTCTTTGTAAATTATTAAAAATCTTAGTCACTGAGAATCAAACAAACGAATTGTGATGAGTAAAGTAGGATTATTTCCCAGTGCTTCTAATTTTTATGCTCTAAAGTGATTGGCTTAAGGATGGGACATAATTTATTTCTGTAGAAATGTTCCTATGGAAGAAAATTGCAAATGTATATTTTTATTTCAGTATTTAGTTTTAAATTGCAATATTGTGTATGTGGAACTTATTTTGTGTGCCTGACCGTTTCTTTGTATGTGATATAAAGATTTTTTAAAAATTATCTGTTGATGATCTTGGTCAAATGAATCGCATTCCGTTGTTTTAAATTGCTATTCCTGTTTCAGGATTGTTTCAAATCAACTGAGTTCCTTCTAGGATACATGTGCTTCAATTGGCAATTAATTTTTCTTGTAGGCGCTATGTATCGTGAACACTCTTTGTCCCCCCCCCCCCATTTTTTATTCATAAATTGATATTCACTTGAATCATTCAAATTCATTTAGCTTGAAAGAATTCACTGAAATGCACTTACATAAAAAAACAGCTGACGCCTATCTTTTAGTGATTCTAAATTAAATGATATAAGAATAATTCCCATAAGGTGTTTCTGATGCATGTAGAGTTCCTATTGTTTTGTATAATATTTTTAACAGCCTTGCAGATAAGTTGACTGAATCAATCCCGCTCTTTCTGGAAGTAAATCAGGATCCCCAGTCTCATGTTCCACCCCCCCTTCTAGGGGGGGGGGGAGGGGGGCCCCCCCCCCCCCCTGTGGAAAAGGGGGGGGGGGACTGCTATTATCAGTGTTGCTTTGATTGCGACCAGACAGCGTGGTGACTTCGCAATACACACATTCATAACGCCATCCCATCACGTGCTCTTGTTGGCATTATCTATCAGCTGTTTCGCATTCCGTCACTGAGCCAGGGGGAGGGAGAAGTTGGAGGGGGTTCTTTCTCCTTCCTCTTGGGGAATCCCCCCCCCCCTTTCGGAAAAAGAAAATGATTCTTCCTTTCGATTTCAGACTGGACGGAAAGAGTATGAAAACAGCTTGCGGTAAAAATGGTTTAAAACATTTCTTTCAGTGGCAGACTCGAGTTGAATTAGCCGTGAAAGTGGCCTTTTATATTGAATTCCTTTAACTATATGGCTTTTTCGACAGTTGCATTTCATTTGCGGGAGATTGCTGAAACTGATATGACTTGACTGTTTTTATCATTATATTAATGCTTTAGATCCGTTTCTTGTACGCTATTTAGAAAATATTTGCTTATAAAATATCGAATTTATCTGAACATTTTAACTCACATGCAGGGCTTATCTGAACTTCAATTTTCGCTAAACTCTTATATCAGCATCAATTTAAGGATAAGATGTCATTAATTTAAATTCAGCAAATCAAATTAATTTTTTTATAACATAATGAGTGATTTCGCACCAATATTGTATTAAAACTAGCTTCTGAAAAATATCATTTAGCATTCAACGGAATACTCATTAACATAATTTTTTTGGATGCTTGAGATATCTTTTTTTTTCAGGTATGTAACGAATATTCTGTATTCGGCCTTTTTACCGAATATTTGGCTAGCCGAATACTAAACAGATATTCGGCGGAATATATTCAGGATAATAATTTTTTTGAAATATGCTTTTAAATACACTTAACAAAGAATACTGCAGAATTATATATCAGTTGCATAGTTCATAGGTATATTTAATAAAGTTATATGTAATTTATCATTGCAACGCCTGAAATTATGGTGCAAGAACAAAAATTTTTCAGAAGGAAATATGTTCCGTTTGGACACACACATATAATATCAATTAGGTATGTACGAATATTCAGTATTAGGTCTATTCTTAACTTCCCCGGATATTCGGTCTTGCCGAATGCTACACAGGTATTCGGCAGAATAAATTCAAGATAAAATACTTTATAAAAAATGTTGTTTTAAATATCTCTACTAATAATAAAGGAGAATGTCTGTGTGTTGGTGCTCTGAAGGGCAGACCGCTGGACTTAGAGCTACGAAATTTGGCACAAACATACTTTGAAGGCCGGGAATGTGCACCTCGGAGCCCTTTTTTTTTCGAAATTTTAATTAATTAAAAATTAAGCGAAATTTTGGCGTTTTTCCTTAATAACTTTTTACACCATATAAAAGTACAAAAAATTACATTTTGAATTATATCAATTAAGTTGCCGTACAATGTTTTCTCGAATTTTAATAAATTTTAAATTTTTTTTGCATAATTTACAAAAATACTTTTCATTGTCTCAACGCAGCTCGAATCTTTCTCATTGTTTAAATAAATATTTAATTGCGTATTTTTCCTTCATTGTTGTAATCTAAGATAATATCCTAAATACATTTTGCTTTCATATTTTATTTCATCAAAATTTTTGTGAAATCTGTAAACCAAGCTATCCGTGATATTACTTCGTTTATGTTATAAAATATATCCAGGAAGCTGCATGGTTATGGTTGCTGTATTTTCATTCTTTTTTCATCATGTTTTAATCCAGCTAACATGCCGCCAGTCGTAAAATGTGCCACTTCATTTTAATGTTGAAACCAAAACCATATTTTACAAGAGGAGTAAGAAAGTGAAAATAGTGCCAACAACGAGAAATTAGAAGTTACATGACATGACCAGTTATTTGACTCCGATAGGGGCATTTATGTAGACAATGAACAGAACAAGTCCAAGGTCACTAATAGAACATGTGTTAAATATCTACTGCAATCTGAAGTTTAAAATTACGTTGTTATGATAACTATGAATATAAAATGATGCAAGGTTCAATTGAAATAATATTCCCGGCGAATAAGCTGGTCGCCGAAGGCGGCTAGTATTTAATAAAAAATATTGCAGAATTACATTCCGGTTCATTTATTATCAGAAAAAATTTATATTTATAAAATTTTATGTTGCATAGTACATAAGTGTATTTAAAATAATGTTGCATATTATTATCATATCAGAATATAAATATATATAGATATATATATAATATAGAAAATAAACGGTCACTATATAATGTTTGCAGGTGTTGAGAAACATTTTCTATCTAAATTTGCAAACCTTGGAAATTTTTCTGCATTTTTCCCCCACCAATTAAGTGAACACTCCATTCTATCTATTGGAAGTTCTTTATCAAAATAAGAATTTACTTTTAGTACTTTTAATTCATCCATTCAATTTTATTCTGTGTTTGTCTTTGTCATATTGTTGAATGATGGCTCTTTTATTTCTTTGAAGAGCTTCTAAAATGATGAGGGTTTTTCATTTCTTACTATAGGAATTAAGGTATTTAAAATATTACAAATATACATAAAATCATGAACATTTCTTAAATATATACAAAAAATAAAAAAAATCAGTTTTATTTCATCTTAATTTTTTCATTTAAAATTTGAATTGAAAAAAAAATCATATTAAAAATTTTTTTTTTCAATTGTTCTTTATGAAAATTTAATACTTTTTATCATGTTTTTTTTTATCAAAAGTTATGAGATGAGGAAACATCGGCAATAATTTGTGTATGCCTCATGCACATGACTGATTTGCAACGTACGCCGAATGTTATTTGCCGAATTTGCCTCAAAAGTAGGAATGACGTTTTACTTTATCGAGCTGTTTATTTTGGTATCTGATATAAACAAATTATCGTGTCAGGTCGGCTTCATCGTGGCACATGCCAATTAAATTCCAGTATAAATAGATAACAGCGGCTCTAAAAGTTTTGAAATATGTGTATCGTTTTCATTTAAATGTTCAAAACTCGATAATATTTTCTGAATTTCCTGTTTTTGCTTGTCTTTCATGTTCGGTTTTTCTATAATTTTCAGAAGACAGGGTTGGTTTGTGCTGTGTAATTCTATTTCACGTATTAACCCCAAATTATATCATTTACTTCAAAATCTGCAATAATATATGTGATAGAAAAATCGAATAGTGATGCTTGTTCTGTAAGCGGATGTATTTTGAACTTCTTTTCGTATCCTGTATAGGGCAGTAATTTATTTTTGGCTCGGAAGTACTTTTCTAAATATGTATTGAATACCGAATTGGTATTCTTGAATAAATACTAGTAGTTCTGTGAACAGTAGACCTCGGCCCCCCCCCCCCGCCGAAATAAAAAAAAAATCAAAGATTTTCTCTTCATCGCATTTTTTTAAAAAGCTTAGCAAATGTTATTCATTGTGAAGACAGACACCATTGTTTGTAGGGACACCGGGCCTCATAATTTCACTCTCGGGGAGAAACACTGGTGTACAAAAGTTTAGCACAATTTTTAAGGTGCTACAAATTTGGAGTTAATATGGATAAAATGGTTCGCAATCTGCTGAATTAGCAAAACAGTTCTAGCTCTTTTACTTCGCTTACCTTTAGGCGGCATATCGAAATATTTTTAAATAGATGGCAACAAAAAGTCACGGAGAAAAATTAAAATATTTTTTCCAACTCGCTTCGTTAGAACTAAGAAGATGGAACTCAAAATAACTTGGCGATAAATTTTACAATTTGGCAAAAAATATATATATAAGCGTAAAGCTGTCTATGCTGTGGAGATCAGACGATTTGTAAGACAGACGAAATTATTTTGACGAGAAGCGTCTGATAATTCCATTTAGGCTTAACAATTACAGTCGAATTTTTCAAGTTCTTTAAATTGGTTATTGCGCCAGATAATGTATAAAACAAATGGTTTAGATGGTGAATGAGTTTAAATATAAATTCAGAACTAAAAGAAAGCCAAAGATTATAAAAATAGATAACATATATTTAACGAAATACGGTTAACGATACATAGCCATAAGCGAGCTGTGTTTATTTACAACTTTGATGTCATAATCTTAATGTTCGGTTGCCACTCGCTCTTTTATTACCAATTAATATAATAATTATATATAATTAAAATAATTATTTTATTACCGAGTTAAAATAATAAGAAATGAAATGTATACATCGTTTTCTATTGCTTCGAGAAATATTTCTGCCAAATTTGAAGGAAATTGGACCACGCATTTGGTCGTAATCGCGTAACAAACAAATTTGCAGACATACAAATGCCAAATGCTGGAATTAAAACGTAGACCTCGCTTCTCTCGGTCAATAATATAGCTATAGCACTATATTTTCTAATTTACTTCTTCAAGGTTACGGAGTGTATTATCGACTGAGATCTCTTACCTAAGACCATGCTTGAATAAATTGGTGTTTATTCCTAACAGCAGCGCTGTCAGTGGAAGTTATTTTTAACAGATCGTGTTTCTTCTCGTAAAATCCAACCTATATTATTATCTTTCAAAATGTCGTCATATAATTCAGATGTGGGAGTCTAAAAATCACGTTCGGTAAAAAATTTTGCATTCTTAGCCACTTTCCACACCTGATTGGCTGTTTAGAATTAATGTTATTTTCTGGATTGAAGTGGCATCATCTTTTGACACTGTTTAATGAATTTTTTGTTCTTTAATTATTGATTATTTCTGACCTTTCAAATTCGAGTTCCATAGAAGTGTAGAGGATCGCACAACTTGTTAACTTTAGATGGAAGGGATTTTTTCCCTCTTAAAAAGCATTCAATAAATTGATTTTTATTTTGCTTTCATTCCGCCCTGTAACTATTTAGAACATATACAACGTTGTGTTGGGATATACGTCAATTTGGCATAATGAGTACAACTTTCAAATGTAATAGAGAAAAATCACAAGAGTTATTCTTTTTCCTCTGTGCGTTTCTGCCCGGTTTTGGAACGGAGGTACGTTTCCTGTCGCAGGTGTTCCGTCTTCCCTCAATGGCGGCCGGATGCAGTGGACCATTTCTCAGCGGTCGCCTCGGGTTATAGAAACCCGTTTTGGTTATGTCATTCTCCGACGACCGTCTTCTGCTGCCGTATCTCCGCATCCCGATCTCTCGTGGAATAAAGACTCTTTTTTTCTTCGCTTGTGAAATTCGGTTTTGCAGCTTCGTTATCGGACTTGGGGAATGACCCAACTCGATTCGGATGCAAAAACGGAGAATATGTTTTGTATCAATTCCACTTTTCTTGTGCCTAATATTCATGTTTAATAAAGAAAATATGATCATAACATAAGTTACACTTTATTTCAATCCATTTCAGACATAGGCGATATTAGGAACACTTTTTTAGGTCAAAAAATTTCGCGATAGCGCAAACAAACAAACAAAAAAATTGTGCGTGTTTAAACTTATGTTTTAGAGTTGTAATTCAGTTTATTTTATAGAAAACAGATAATCGATTAGAACAATTTTTAGACAAACTGCACTTGAATTAGTCTTCTGATTAAAATAATGGCTTAAGTGGACGATATTTGGGTCCCCCACCTTGCATAGTGAACATATATTTTCTGAAGTTGTTAATATGAGACCAAACGGAAATCTTCTGGAAATACTCAAAAATTATTGTTCTATCATCACAATTTCAGGCTTTTACGATGACAAATGATGTGTAACATTATTAAATACACTTTGGTACTTTGTAAATTAAAATTCAGTAAATGTTAGGAGATTCATTTTTATTCATATATTTTTTGATAATAAATATATAAAATGTAATTCTGCAATATTCTTGTTAAAATATATTCAAAAGCACATTTTTGAAAAATTATTATCCTGCATTTATTCGGTCAAATATCTGTTTAGTATTCGGCCAGATCGAATATTCCGCAAAAGGGGCCGAATACTCGTTACATCCCTAGTTTCTAGGACTTTTGGTCCATTTAGTCCTCCATTTAAATATTTTAATTTATTAACGAAACCATCATTATATTAGGAACATTAACTCCAATTTTCTCCCCAAAAAGTTAGGCCGCTCTTAATATAAAGTCACAATAAATGCTCGATTATTACTCAAGGAAATATTAATATTTACTATTAACTAAACTAATGAACATGTATAAAGTTTTCTAAAGGTCAATTTTGGAGTCAGGGTGGCAATTGAAAATAATTCCTCCACTTTTAAGACCTCATTCAAACATAATCTCTGAATTTTAATCAACATTTTAGGCAAAAGTTTTACGGAAATGGAAGAGGAATTTAAAAAAAAAAAGTCTGAAAAGTCGTGGTTCATCGTTTCCACTTGTGGGTGACGGAAACTCGGTGGGCAAGGGAGCATCACGAGATGCGTGCAACCCAACGCATGGAAACAAGAGGAAGCCGAAAGACAGGTGTGTGTACGCTGGAGCAAACTTTATTTGTCTTTTGCGCCACATACAACCACAGCCGTCGACTTCTGCCACCAGGAGCTGTCCAATGAGCTCTTCAGAACTCAATTGCATTTATTGGAAATACAGAAACTGAGCACTGTGCTAAGTGTACCAGCAGTTAACACTAAAAGTTTGAAATTAAAAGAAAAAAAATTAGTTCGAAAATTTTAACAAATGCCATTTGAATTAATATTTCATACTCTCCAAATGATACCACCGTACCAAATTTCGCGAAGAAGTTCAAATTTCAGGCTTACATTTTTGATTACAAGTGCCAACGATTGCTACACTAGCACTAAATCATTGGAAGAATATTATAAAATATATGAAAGATAAAAAAAAAATAATATTTAATGCATAGTGTAGTACACATAAGATTTCTATGCATTACCGGATCGTTCTCGACAAGTATTCATAGTAAAAATTTGCACGATTTATACAAATTTGTCTTATATTTCCGACTAGAATATTTCATTCTTGTGTGCAAAGCATAAGTCGTCTTTTTCTTAAATCTGCTATCCAGTTGACTTATGTACATTCATTCGACCATTTGTGTAAGGTAACTTGACATGTTTATCTTGAACTACTTATCGGTTTCAATACAGTACATAATTCGGATTGCTCGAACAGAAAAGTCAGAAAAAATTATTCTAACTATCAAAAAATATTGAGAAAACAGATACGGCTGGCACGGCAATTTAGTGTTCAATTAGAGTACCAGTTCTAAGCAAGTCCCCAGCAATACGTAACTG
>BGPR01000046.1:1801205-1893995 GCA_013235015.1 Araneus ventricosus | reverse complement strand
ACAGACGACGAAGTAGACACTTCCTGCAGTGCTGAACCATTTTCTTCCAGACACGCGGTTTCTCCAAACTGATTCGTAAAGCCAGTAGCATTTCTTCACTGTATGTTGACGATCTAATTACTTCCTCAAAAAACCCTCTTGTACTCTTAGGAATATACTTAAAACCCTCTTGTACTCGTAGGAATATACTTAAGTATTCCTCAGGTGGTTAGCAGTCGCAGCGTCTTTTCAGAATGTCCGAGGCACCCCTTCAATTTACCCTGCCTGCTCCTTTTGAAAATCGCCCCTTTTTCCTCAGGAAAATCTATTGTGTATAATTTCGTTCCGGATACTGAATATATTCAAGGGAAGGTCCATGCATCTTTTTTTTTTCCCACAAGATAATTTAGGACTGGTGGAGTGTATCCAGATGTAGTTTTCGCTGAACTTAGTATCCATTTGCCGGCTTTTTGTGTATGGATTCTTTGTCGGAACTGAATAATTGCAAACACATGTAGTGGCAACAAATTTTTGTTGCTTCACCCCTTATAAACCAAGAAGGAAGGTAGGATTTTATTGATAGAAAGTGAGTAGCCTGCTTTGTTCGGAAGCTTTCAAAGAGATCCATAAAAATTCCACGCAAGAGCTTATCACATTTGAGTGATGATTTGGGGAAATTTTTTCTATTACAATCACAGAGGTATACATTCTAACGAGGAATTTGAAAAACATGTGCTGAGTGTCCAATTTCATGCTCTGGGTGTAACCGAGAAATAACAAACAACGATAAGAATCGCGGAACGATCTCGTGAAATACTCGGGACTGCTCACCCTCTTGAGAAAAAACAGAAAAAGTCTTTATACGTAAAATATTTTATTTTCAGGTGATAGGACCCAACCATTAATTTTTTAAGCTAAAAATTTCTTACTAATATAGTGTCCCTTTAAAGGGTTAACGCCAAATGCGCACGATCGTGCAAATAACGAAATATTAAGCTTAACGAGCACAACAACAACAACAAAAAACACATTGAAGATATATTAATAATTACCTAATTACGACAGATAAATAATTAGCTAATGAATAAACTGATTAAAGGGCTTGGGTGATAATGAGGATAGTCATGTGGGCGATAATAGGAATCTTCCCCTTTGGTATCAGATTGCAAACCAAGAAACAAACTACACCAAAATGTAGCAAATTATAGTCACTATCACTGCCTCAAATGATATAACACTATCACTTGAACTTTACTGATTATACCAAAAATAATGAAACATGATTATTAACTCCCTTACACGGAAATCAACAAAAATTACCAGAGGAAAGAAAAACCAACACACGTACAAACGGCTTCCTCATGCAGTTACTAAAGGGGGAAGCTTTGTATCTCTGGTTGTGGCCACCATATACCGCAAAAAATTAAGAAGAAACTGTGGTGGGCGATATTAAAAACTTAGGTGATATTTGGGCCCCCTACCTTACTATGTTTGCTGGAGATAAAGGATGTTTTCTTGCAAACCTTGGAGATTTTTCGGCAGTTTTTTCACCAAGTGAAGAAGTTCTTTATAAAAATAAGAATTTACTTCTAATAATTTTAATTCATCTATTGAATTTTCTTCTGCTCTTATCATTTAATTGTCGTGTTTTGCAATAAGTTTTTTGTGTCTGTGAAGCAATTCCAAAATAAAGAGGGTTTCTCATTTCGTATTAGTGTAATTAAGGTATATTTAAAATGTTACAACACCAGGGTGTTAACATTTTATTAATTTCTAACGTTTTTTCATTTTAAAATTTGAGAAATATTTTAAATGAATCAAAAGTGAAATGTTTTTGATACTGGATGTTCGGCCAAGTCACTATTCGTTACATCTCTACTAGAAACCATATCTTTAAGTTTTTATTCATTATATTGCAAAGGTTAGTTTGGGAAAATTAATTTCTTATATTAATTTACTTTTTCAGTGATAATTATCATTTCAGTAACATCATCAATAACGTTTTCGTGATTACAACTGAAAATCATTTCAATGTACCAATCTGAACATTAAATGATGTTTTGTTATGGAACAGTAGAAAAGATGTATAAAAATACGCACGTCATTGATATTAGAGTATCAACGGTACGCATCTATTTTGAATACATGAAAATTTATTGAAGAAATTGCTGATTGTAGAATGAAATTCAATGCTTTTTATTCCTAAATTAATATCTTGACTGTTCGTTATTTTTTACCCTTAACTGTAGTGTATCTACCGCGGTTGCATGTATGTCCCTTTTATTTTGCCTAATCCAATTAATTTTAGTAAAAAGGAACTATCGAATCATTTGAGAACTAAATAGAAAATATTATAATTCTTAAGAGTTAATTTGTTGGAATTTTCTAATTTATACTAAAGTTTAGAAAATAGGTAGCTACAAAACTGGTGTGGGACCATTTTATGATAGGTTTTAGTTTATGTTCATATTCCAGAGGTGATTCAAAATTTCATTTATAAATTTAAGAACAAGTGAATAGAACAAATAATTCTCATTTTTGTATAACTTGAAACACCATCATAAAGAATTAGAGGATGCTAAGATGTAGAAGAAAAAAAAAGGACAAACGATTTTTTAAAAAAGAATTCTTTGTAAAGGCACCATAGTCATATCTTTTATCTCAGTATTGCTTTTTATTTGTATGGAGAACCATAAGAAGTGATGCGAGAGATATGATATTAAGCTGAAGATCGAAGTTAAACTTGTCGCAAGAATAATTCTAAGTTTGATGTTCGCTAAAATCCAAACGTTTTCGGAAATGCTCTGCTACCAATGTTTTCATCTTCAACTGACTGTTGCTTGGAACAGTTGAAACTTCTGGGTACTTTTTGTGAAGTTGGAATTGCATATTTATTACTTAGCCGCCTTTGGCGACCAGCTTCTTCGCCGGGAATATAATTTCAATTGAATCTCTTATGCATAATTTGATATTCATGGTTCCCTTAGCAAAGTAATTTTAAACTTCAAATTGTGATAGATATTTAACCCGTGTTCTTTCAGTAACCTTACACCTGTTCTGTTCATTGTCTACATAAGTGTCTCTAATGGAGTCAACTAATTGTCTACGTCATCTAACATCTAGTTGCTCGTTGTCTATGCCAACTTCACTTTCTTATTCATCGCGCAAAATATTATTTGATTTCATAATTAAAATAGCGAAGCGCATTTTACTTCCAGCAGCATGCCTATTTGCAGGGTGAAGTACAGCCGGAATGCTGTTCCGATAAGCAGCTTATTGTATATATTTTCTTATGTATTTACTTTCAAAGAAGATTTTGTTCACAGATTTGACATCAAAAGTAGTTGTAAATTATGCCTAAAAAAATAATTTTTAAAATTGGGGGAAAAAATTGTATGACAACTTAATTGATATCATTGGAAAGATAATTGTTTCAATTTTCAGATGGTACAAAATTTATTTTTGTGCTCGGAAAGTTATTAAGAAAAAGCACCAAAATTTCACTTAATTTTTAATTAATTAAAATCCTGATTAAAATTTCGTAAAAAAAAAGTTCCCCAAGTACACATTTCCGCCCTCCAAAGTATGTTTGTGCCAAATTTCGTAGCTTTAGGTAAAGCGGTCTGCTCCTTAGAGCGCTCACACGCACGCATTCTCCTTTATTATTAATAGAAGATTAAATGATCATATTATTTCTCATGAAAATATTTTTTCTTCATTTATTATTTCACCATTTCGTTATGACGTATATTCTTGTACATTCGTATAAGAAGTTATTGTCCGAATAACTTCTTATACGAATCTTTATTATTATTATTTCCCGTCAAAATATTCCGTTTTGAATATGTGTCTACGACTGTTAATCGCTTTTCAGTAAGTTAAATTGCGAAACGCTTAACAATCAAAATTCAGTGTGAAGTAATAATTGTTTTTAATGTTTAATCTTTTGCCCGTTTTTAGCTCTTAATAATTATGGGTTGATATTTTAAATTGATTAAAGTATTTTTTTTATATTCCCGCTATGAATCGATTTTATCAAAATTTTCGCACTTTAAAATGAAACCTTGAATACCTTGTACTTTTATTAGAGTTTTCAGAACCTTTAATAGATGAAAATTCCAGAGAAATTTATTTATTGAGCATAAACGTGTCTACAATTCGACTTTTAACAGCAACTCATTTATTATGGCTGTTACATGAAATAAACGAATTTTCGCAGTTTCAATGTTCGAAATTATTTTCATTTAGTTAAGGTTGCAGCATGTTTATCTCTTAACGTTAATTTACTGGTAAATATGATCATGGGGATCACAGGATTCAAGAATATCGAAACGAATCATACTGAATGTTTAACTTGAAATGTGGCCGTTATGTATAATTTAACCTGTAATATTGTGAAGCGCTAGTGACAGCTTTTACAAGAAATAACATTTTTACTAAAGGAAATCCTATAGAACTTAATTCATGTTGTTCCTTTTCAATGTTAACTTTCCTAAGCGTTGTATTCTTTTGTCCTCAGGATGGCGAAGACGTGGTTCCGCCCGAGTCAGCTTCCACTCCCGGAGCTCTGAGGAATTTGACCACTCCTCCCCACTCGGGTGTCTCTCCTCACCGACCTGCGCCTTCACCCTCGGGGTCCTCCGCAGGATCCCCTTCCATGTCGCCTGCCCTCGGTAAGTACACTTCCGTTTTTACATTTGTCGTGATCTCTGTAAGTTTCATCTTGCATTCAGCATTTGTAGTGCAAGTTTCAACTTTGTAAAAATTAATTTATATATTAGTTACAACGACTGATTTGTTTTTGACTTGTATTACGCGATCGTGAAATGATTTTATGGGAATCATGTTAAACGCGTGTATTCGTGCTTCTGTACTTCATTATGAAAATCGACCTTTGTGATAATAGTTTTTTTTCTAAATCATTTTCTTAGGTATGTGATATAATTAGTTCGAGCTAGAATTTTTTTCGCAAAGTAACATATAGAAATAATCGTTTATAATAGTTTAATAGATATTCGAATAAATTAACTTCATACTTTGAATTGCTTAGAGATACAGTAATATATTTTCCATAACTTTTCAGAAGATTTCAAAGAGATAAAAATTACATTTTATATTAAGCAAAAATACCAGTTATTGGCACTGTGTGTGAAAATCAGTCCTATATACAATGTGTAAACGACTTTCTTAGAAATAGAACTTATTCATTGAGAAATATTATAGAAGATTCAAAATTGTTTTGGAACTATTAACTAATTTTAAGTAAAATAAAAGAAAGGCCAACATCTTATCTTTTTATTGATTCAAACATGTATGATTGATACTGTTTGATAGACCAGCATGTTTATAATTCCTAGCAATATTGACATGATCATAACGAAGTTTGAAAAGATTTTTCAGGAAGTCCTAAATAAAAACATAATTTATCCCTAAATCCATTTGGACTGCAATTCGTCGGATGATAAAAGAAGATAAAGCGTATTTAAGAATTCTAAGTAAAATACATTAGATAATAAATAAATAAAATAGTTACATGTCTAATTTCTTCAACTTTTTTAGTGAAAAATCATCCTTAAATAATTAAATTTTAAAACGAGAGTGTTGTAATCATTTCATTGTAAAAAGTATTAATAACAATGCAAATAAATCGTTTGCATCAATTTTTAGAATAATAAAATTATTCCTTAACATATTTCCCCATTCAACGAAAGTTCTCGAGAAACAACATTAAAATATTGACTAAGTTAAAAGTATTGTGAAAAGTTTAAACCATCATTTCAGCACATTGATTTTTTTTAAAGAATATTTTGTGAATCTAAGATCGTAGAATGGAGCGCTTTTATTTTCTTATTGAAGAGGAGAGACTCAACAAACTAAAGAAAAACATATATCAATTTGTAAAAATGGGTGGTGGGGTAATTTTAGCAGTACTTATTATTTATTCCTCAAATCTTTATCAGAAATGTTAAATATTAAATACTTTATTATTTCCTGATACGCTTTCGAAATGAGTGATTGGTTGCTCCATTGTTTGTATTCTCTTATTCAGTTGAATGGGTAGATAATTAAGAAAGGTGTTTTTAAAGCCCTCGCAATTAAAATGAAATAAATAGCTACTTATTTAAATATCCTTTAATTCAATTTTTAAAAAATAGAAATATTAGTTCTTTTCTCTACAAGTAGATGGCGAGTTTGTCAAAGGAAAATCTGTAGAAGTAAAGATTTCACTTTCTTACTAGCACGATATATTATATACCACAATTTAAATGAAATAATACTAATAAAAGTATTTGCACATAGTGAATTTTAATACTCGACTCGAATAAGGAATTTATCGCTGCCTTCTCCAATTTGTGTTTAAATAAAATATATCTTATGTAAACAGAAGGTTAACATATCGTTAAAAAACGCACGCAAACGAAAGCCACTCATTTTTCACTTTCGAATGTGTTGATGAAAAGGCTTAAGCAAATTTATTTATCCATTTATTTATTTTTTCTTTTAATTTTGTGTATTGGAACTTTTTTTTAAAATGCGAACGATGCTATCAGTTTTTTGGTTGCTTTCTGGAAAGGAAATATATTCCGTGCATTAAGGCCTTGAAATTCTTATTTTGTAAATTAAAAGTGAAATTCTGATTAAAGAAGAAGAAAGGAAATAAAAGTTGCCATTCCTGTAGTACTGTTGTAAAATATGCCGAGATCGTCAGGTTCTAGGTAGTTGGTTGATCGATTTGTAATTTAATAAACGGAGGTGGCAACAGCATTTTGAAAACGAGTTGTTTAGGTGTTTAGCGTAATCTGAATTTGTGCGGAAGATAAATGTTCTTATCCTTTATTTATATTAAAAGTTTATGACCAAAAGTCAGTACTCGTGATTAACAAGCCATCTATTTGAAGTATAATAGTTTTGCTATGAAATGATTGCTTGCAAAATTTTAAAAAGTAAGTAATAAATGCTTTTTATTCTCTCGGAAAAGTCGTTTGTAGGTATAGAATAGGTATAATTCATTCATCTCAATAAATTCTCTCAAAATTTAATTTGGTAATCGGTTATATATTTGATTTTTTTAGGTTGTGGTAATTGATCTCGTATCATTTAAAATGCGAACTAAAGCTTTCTGCTTCTTTCTCGATTCTGTAGTTTATACACCCCCCCTTCCCCTCTAACTTTCTCTCCCTCCGAATAACCTCGTTTTCTGCTTCTGTCAGCTGATTCGTTTGATGGCATTGACCTTGAGTAGAGTGTGGGAGGGGGAAGGGAAGTCTCCCTCCGTTCAAGCAGATTATCCATTATTGATTTCTTTCCAGTATTCTTGTTCCAGACGAAACACTCTCCATTTTATTAATTCTTAGTTTCTTTGCTTAAGTAATCTTTTATTGTTATCCTCGATTATAGATTTTTTTTCCTTTCCCTTTATACATTGATGAAAATGTAAGATTTTATTGCTTTTAAATAATCCTTGTTTTATTTTGGATGTAGATTTTGATTTCATTTTTTTTCCTTCCAGAATCCTAATATAGATTTTCATGTTGAAATTTTTTAACAATAAAGAATTTTATTTTAGGATTATAATTATAAGAGTTTGTGCAGTTTTTTGTTAATATTTTTTCTCATTATGATTACATTGTATTCTCTGTCCAAATAAAATGTTATTTTCTGCAATTTTTCCGCAGGACTGTAATTTTAGAAATTGTGTTTTAAATTACTGTTTTCCACCTTTTTAATGCACTATCTATATTTTCGAAACTTCTGGATTGATTCATTCTGTAAATTAAAATAATTTAAATGAAGAAATAGGTTTCCCCTCAGAAAATGTTTTGAGACTATGTAAAATGTGGATCATATTAAATTTGTTGAGATACTTTTTAAATATCTTTGTTGTTTAATTTGTTCTTAAATTATGATAATTCAGGGGAAAAATTACACTCTCAAGCTTCAATTTCCATATCAAATGTATAAAAACATTTACAGATTTCTGTGTGAGGTAGCAGAATTTTTCGATATAAAAAAGGTAGTTATGAGGTAGTTAGTTTGCAAGAATTGTCTTATGCCTGACATAACGCCCGCCCCGCCCTATTTATTTGACTAAATACAAATTATTTGACAAAGTTTTAAGATTCAGAGATCTTCATTATGATATTTTTTTCTTTCCCTAATGAGGAGGGTGTTTTTTTAATCTTCCAACGGGCACACCAGCGCAAATGTTACAACATAACATGCATTGTCTTACATATATATCATGTTGTTTTACAAAAGTAAATGCAACTTTTATTTATGTTATCTGTATTTATTAGCTTATAGTAAACAAAGATTTTATAAATAAAAATTGCACTTAAATTTATAAAAGTATGATATAAATATATAATACGATGCACAATAGAAGTATCTCGTGCATATGTGGGACCCGCTGGAAGGTTAATAAATCTAAAATGTGTTTTGTAGTTATATTAGGTATCTTCAATTAAATAAATGAGTCAGTATATTAGGATGATTAAGATTTAATTACTTGTTAGGAACGTTTACAATAGTGCATTATTTTTCTATCCTTTAAGAAATTTTACAGAAAAATACAAGGGAACTTAAAAAACAGTTGTCTCGAGCTTCAAGAATTGGCATTTGATAATTTGTTAAAATGGAAAATTTTTAAATGTTTTGCTTAAAAATTATGTGTTCGTAAAAAAAAAAATCCATTATTATATTTTTTATGTCATTCATAGTTTTTAAATTAGCTGGTTTTGAAGCTCAGAATGAGTGAAAAATAAGACCACTGAAGCTTATATGTGTTCCAGGATTTTTCTCTACATCTGTAATTTTTCATTAACAGATTTAATTGTGACAATAATATTTATATATTAGTATTTTGTTGCTTATTATATGAATTTTATTGAAGTTAAATTCTAAAGAAATAAACTTTTGCAGGTCAACAACCAAACATTCCCATGCCCCCTAGGCCATCTTCAACCCAGTCCGAGAGCAGTGGTCAGACACAGATTCCCCAACCACCAGCAGCTGCACAAGGTAAAAATCTCCTTTTTTTAAATATTTTGAGTTAGCATCCTGAGCTGAAAATGTGATTTTTCTAAAATGTATATTGTTTGTATAAGAATTTTGATTTTACAATTAACCTTGTAGAGGTTGCTGGTATTTGACAGGCACCAACTGAATTTTATTTTGTTGCTGATCATTGTTGAAAAAAAAATGTGTCTTTAGGGGTCATGAACCCATACCTCTACTCTTCCAGTGAGATTTATTTCAGTTTTGCAGTGAGGGTGTTGTCTGTCAGATTCCACTTCGACCCCCAATTAAAACTCTCAGTGGTGCAATCTGCCTAGGGTTAAAGATAAATGCAGTTTTAATTGTGCAAATGGTACAAGACAAAAGAAAATGTATTCAATATGTCATTTGCTTTAAATTTATTGTATGCAAATGTAATTTCACCTTAAAGTTTTTATTTGATAATTGTTTTTATGTTATTTAATGAATCATCAAACATGAGGTTTGAATTGTGTACTTTCCTGGTAGCGGTACCCCAGTCTATGACAGGCTTGAATGCTGACAATATCCCGTTAGTGCAAACATTCATTGCTAAGAGAACTAAGATTTGGCAGGCTTTTGCCTGGAACCTAATAGTAGGAAAAGGTTATGAAATTTTAGTAAGCGTTTCTCTTTCTATAAACCACAGAAGCAGTTTCACATTTAAATGTAACGTTTTCTTTTTGAAATATATATTTAAAATATGTACTAAATTAGATTTTGTGCTGAAGTATAATGCAAGGGTGGGGAACCTTTTTGCACCGAAAGGCCTCATTTACATTTTGGCAGTTGGGCAACAGGCCGCACAAGCAGAATCTTAAGGATTATTGTTCTGTAATTATTATTATATTATAGACAATTATATATTTCAATGCAAATCTTAATATAAATAAAAGACATTGTGGGTATGTGGCTATGCTCCACATCTCCTCCTAAACCAATGGACTGTTTTCAGCCAAATTTTGCACACTTATTATTCAAGACAAGGGGAAGAACTTTTTCAAAGTCCACAAGTTAATTAAACAGTCAGTTAATTAGAAATTAACCGAAACCGTTTTAAGCCGTAGCTTCGGAGCAAATTGTGCGACAAAAAATATTTTTGTACTATCTTAAAGTTCAAAATTTTACCTTTTCAGTGGTACCACTTTTATACCTGTGACAGTTTTCCTTCATTTTTATTAATTTTTTAAAGTATAATAATTGTTAATTACGCGTAGACGATTTTGAAATAACGCAAATTTGCAGCTACTTCGTTGCTAGGCAACTTTTAGACTTTGAATTTACCTTTATTTCTGAAATTTTTGCTTATTTATATAAATGTTTTATATCAGAAGAGAGTCAACCGTCAACTTTTAAAACCCTCGCATCTAATTAAAATTTCAGTTAATTGGAAATAAAGCAAGATTTTGGCATTTTCTGTGATATTTTTTGAAAATATGTATTATGTCAGAAAAACTATTTTTCATGACACAACTTTCATTTCCATTCAGTTCATTGCCCTCATTTTAATAATTTTTCAAAAATTAAATTGTGTATAAAATTTACATTTTGTAACATTATTTTTATTGATGAAGAACAAGAATACATAACTGTTGCTAGCTCACATTAGAAGAATTTTGGATGAAGACAAATTTTATTTTTTAAAATTCATATTTATTCTGATGCTTTTTCTCAATGAAAAATTTACTCTGTAATTTTCCCAAAAAATCCTCCAAAATCTTTCTTATACTGCAACATTTATGAACAAAATTTGAAGTACCTATGCAATAAATACTAATAACTTATGGAGAAAATTAGCTATTGGCGTGTTTTACATATCGTTTGGTTCGACTGATATTCTCATTTTATTTAAAAAACATTTCAGGCGATAAAAGAATTTTGGATTTTGTAATTTTCTATACAAAAGTAGTTTTTTACATAAAAAATATTAGACATGAAAGTATTTTAATCCCGAGCAACGCCGGGCATAACTGCTGGTTGTAAATAACTGGTAAGGCCGCAAAAGAAACTTAAGAAGACCACATGCAGCCGTAAGCCTACAGGTTCCCCACCTGAGTAATGTACCATATGTATGAAATATGAGAATACAACCTCTTTCATAGTTAAGAGTGCGCTAACTTTAAATTTTTGGTCGATCTTAATAATTTCAACTATGGTTACAGTTATGCTAATGGAATGCTAATATCCTAGCAAATTTAGTTTTGAAGGAGGCATCATATAGTACAAATTCCTTCTTGGATTAAAGGATAAATGGTGGTTACCATGCACAAGGCTAACTATCTCTGTATTTAGTTACGAAATATGTTCGTTGAATGTTGTTTTTTAAAATTATTATGGTATTTTCTTTTAAAAAAATAATTGGAGTAAAATTTTTATCAGGTTATAATCAACAAATGGCTCCTCCTGCTATGTATGGCAACAAAATGCATCAAAATGTAATGTCAGGTAGCTCTTCTCATATGACTCCGTATTCTCCTCAGCCTTCAAGTCATTATACACAAAGTAAGGAAGTATTTTTACTGTCTTTTTTTTTATAAAGAAAAGCTTTAGCTCGTATTATTTGAGTTTTGATCACAGTCAAAAATTTATTGTATTTTTTAAATGTATATATTTATATCGAAACATATTTTATTCATGGCAATTTCAAAACCTATGTGTAATAGGGCATCCTTAAAAATAACCATGAATGTCGTAGTAATTTATACTGATGTATCAATTCCTTTTATAGGTGGTTACCATCGTCCACCTAGCTCTATTGGCATGCACAATTATGGCAGTCAAGCCCAAAATAATTACCCAGGCCCTTCGTATCCTTCACAGTCTCAAATGCCTCCACATCGAATGCCCTCTCATCCCAGCTCTACACCCTCTAATTACGTTGCTCCTCCTAATTCTAGTGGGTACAACAGTTCTCAGTACTCAAACACTGGACCACCTCCTTCTGGATACCCCATGAATAATATGATGCCTCCACCTAACCAGTATCCAAAAGCTTCTAGTATGCCACCACCTGCTGCAGGAGCTCAAGCTGCTGCCCAAGCAGCTGTGATAGCTGCCGCTGCCTCTTCTAATCCAACACGTCAGTCACCCATGTACTTGCGTCAGCACTTGCAACAGAAAATTTACAATAGCTACAATTCTACCATTCCTGGACCTAACAGTGGTCAAGACACTCCCATGCCACCTCCAGCCAGTACACCATCTTCTCAATCTATGAGCCAAGGTTCCTTACCTCCTACCACTGGAAATGCTTCGAGCTGCGATGGTTCACTTCCACCTTCAATGGTTCCTGCTGGATTTACTCAGGCTCCCTCTCTAGGTGAGAAGTTTAATAGCTTTTCATTTCTGTTTTGTCTTGCTATTCTGTTACGGTTATGCATGTTCCCCCCTTACTCTAAAATATTTATTAACCATTAAGGTATTTTTTTTTTATAGATTTATGCCAATTGTTTATTATGTGTCCATATTTGACAAAATTTGAATATTACTTTTTTTTGGTTGTACTGAAGATTTTTATTAGTTCTATAGAGGAAAAAGCAACCTAATTTCAGTTTGAATGCATGATACATTTGAAAGCAGATACATAAAAAGGGGGGAGGGTAGGGTTTGAGTTTGAAGCTGCAAAGATATTTAAAACTTTTTTTTGAATCTTTCAAGTGCAATTTTTCAAGTGCAAAGCTCAAAGATTTAACTCCTAGTGTGAGAATTACTCCTCCTATTACTGGTAGATTGTAAAATAATTATAATAGATTTAATAAAATTCTTATTTAAGATGAAGTTATTCAGCATGTGAAATTACTGTGTCATGTGTTGGAAAATTGATGTTACTCTCCTTCCCAGCTCAACAAAATTTGTGGCAACGTAATACAGCCAGTATGTGATGCATAGAGTAGGATATGTAAAGGTTTCATTACAGTAATAAGTATTGCCAAGAATTTGTTATTTTTTATAGATCATATGTGCTCAGGGTTGTTTAGAGGCCCATGTGACAGATGTAACATTTTTCAGTTTGTTACTAACTAATGTCTTAATATATATCAACTCGGATATTTTTTTAACATGATAGGAATTCTTTCTGTAAATTGCGTTATGTAAAAATTGTTACACAGAGAATGCAGCGACTGATACAATCAAGCCCCACAAAGACTAGACAAACAAATCAATCCTAAAACATTACCGTACTGTGTGTGTGGGTGTGTTTGGAATTAGAGATTCGAATCTCCTTTAGTATGTTTTCCCCAACAAATTGAAATTGACCTTGACTGTAGAAAAATAAGATGCTTAATGCCATTGCTACAGTATAATCTGAAGAGATAAAAAAAATAAAAATTGTGCTTCTATGTTTGTAGCTTTTTCTTCATTAGTGTGGAATAAATGTTTCATATATCATATGATAACACAGATATTTTTCAGTGTATTTTATTTGCAATAGTAAATAAATGATTTAATATTCAATTGCTAAAATATTGAATACAAATTTTACATGTTACACTATAATGTAACTGAGGAACTTCTTATCAGAAGTGAACATATCCATTTTACAAAATGGGGCTTTAGAAATAGATATATATTAATTCTGCAAAACATTAAGAACTTGAACTAGCTTTACAAAGGAGAAAAAATATGTTTTGACATAAAATAAGACTGCACCCTAGTACAATTGAGTGCAAAGATTAGAAAATTGTAAAATAATGCATTTCAGGGGAGAAAAAAAATGTGGGTTTGTTCACTTTTGATATAAAGCTCCTCCAACATAATGCTGACTTTATTGTATTACATGATTTCAAAATGAAGTACCATCGATTTTTCTTTTAGTGAATCGATTGTCATGGCATAATTTTTTAAGTGTAATGTATGTGTTTAATATAATAAAATCCATTAGCTTATTAAGGCATAGCAGAAAAGATAAAGCTGGCAATATAAAATAGGCATTATACACAATGTAATAAATAGGGAAATCTTTGAAATTTGGGGGGGGGGGGCAAATTGTCATATCACATGTACAACAAATTTCTCTCAAACCGGCCCTGTATATGCTCTTATCAGATGCCATATTAATGATATGGCATCTCTATAGTGTCAACTATAAGTGAAACACGCTTAGTGATTTACATAGTGTGTAAATTACTTTTTTTTTTTTTTTTTACAAAATCTCATGTAAATAACATCCTAATTGTAGGATATTTATATCCAATTTTTTTTCCAACATTTCCATTCACATTCCCTCCTCCTCTTTTTTTATTGCTGACTAGTCACCTTTGGCGACCAGCTATTTGTTTGTTGTATTAATAGCTTGTGGCTATGCTTGCAGCTTGGAGAAATAAATTGGCAACTTGGTGGTTGGTAGAGGCCAAGGGACTCTGCCGAAGTTTTATTTGCGATTAAATCTTGTACATGGTGGGGTGGCAGACGGACATTGATTACACATCTAAATGTCATAAGCTTTTTCATGTTGAGAGGGTTTTGGATAACCGTAAACCTTATCTGGTCAGTTTCCTCCCAGTGGAATAATAATAAATGTCATAAGCTTCCGTATGAAATAAAAGTTGTTGAAAACAGTCCAGTGGTAGGGTTGTGAGACTGGTCCTCTGGTTTTGGCAGTTATTTTAATTATATGGATGTTTTCCTTATTGAGGTAATGGCGCAGTTTGAAAAATATTAATCTAATTTTATTTCAGACACTAAAATTTGAATTGACTTTATATATAAGTATGGGTCATTCCATGTCAAGTGATCCAGAATAAAAAATAATTGGGTGCTTGACCATTTTATAATCAAATGATTTTTAGTATGTTGATTCCTACATAATTAGAGAGTCCAAAAAGACTAATTTTAATTTTTTATCTTTTTCTGAATTCTGATGGCAGCCATTTTTGTTTTACAAAACATACCGATTTTTGCGTTTGTAGGGGTTTGCATTAACTTTTATTACTCGTAACTGGTGAACCCGAGGTTGATGAAACAAAAACCAGTTTATTTAGGAAGATACAGCCTTTATTATCTCCAGTACACATTTAAGGAAAATTTTATTCGAAATAGCAAAAATCGGGTTAAAAGTTTGAATTTAAAAATGACAATTTTCAATTTTTGAAGGCATATAATTCCCAAAAGGAATCTATTCTCCATATTACTTTTGTGGGGATATGTAGCTACCTTAATGTACTATATTTCCAAAAAAATTTCAACCCTGAGATTTACTTCTTTTAAGAGTGTAATAACTTTCAAAATCCGAAAATTTCAAAAAAAATCCAAATTTTGACACCTTATATCTTTGTTGGGGCAAAGTTTAAAAATCTGAAATTTTTACAGGTAAATGCTCTACAGTGTATTATACTGCTGTAAAAATTTCATATTTGATATTTATCTACAAGTCAAGTTATAGGACTTTAAAAATCCCATAAAAAACATATTTTTTCTCGAAAATGACGAAGCATTAATTTGACTAAATATTATTTTTATAATCAATAAATTATAATATGACCTCAAGTAATATTTGTAATTAAAATTACAATTCAAATTAATTCTTATGGCATTTATATTTTCAATTAATGCACCATTTGGTGCATTAATTTTACTTTGTATTTATTCTGTTAAGTTATAACATTAAATTATGTCATGTTTCTATTTATAAGATAATCTCTTAAAATGCTGTAGGCCTAATATACTTATTTAACAAAATGTGTGGATGTTCAGACCTGTTCACAAACTTTTGTGATAGACTTCAACAAACCAAAGCAAGTCTCCAACGACCGTACACTAACCAAATATTGACATCAGCAGAAATGTTTGAATTTTGTCATAAACATTTAAAAGGAATCGCCTTCACTTACATAAAAGATGAAGAAATCATTCAACATCATAACAATACACTTCTTGACCGATTTGAAAACTCTGTGGCAATTACTGGTACAAGGAGTTTCCATTGTTTTGTTCCTGTGTCAGAGAGTAACCGGAAGTGCTTCATTACTTCACAAGCTACGAAATATGAAATTTATTCCACTACAAAAGCTGTACAAATAACACTTCACACAAGAGATTCTATTGCATGTGTATGTGATGGTCAATGGTGGCTGGCAGAGGTGAATGATAGTGATATAAATAAATATGTGCTCGTAACATTTTATCATCCCCGTCGGTCCAAGGACAGCTTTTAAGAAAAAGGAAAAAGACCAGACTTGGGTGCCTATGAATAATGTTTTAAGGAAACTAAGTGCCTTAGAAGTACAACAACTACTGGAAGGACACATAACATTTTCCCAAAACTAAGTGAAGAAATATCAAAACTTCTTTCTGAATACAAATCAAGGTAGAACGATAAACCTGACTCGCATGTATAGTATATCCATACTTTTGTGATGTGTTAGTTGTAAATAATATATCGATACTTTTATTTGAAGTTTTAAAGTGTTTTAACAATGGTAACCATAGTAAAAACTGTGTTATAAAATAAGTGAATCGAGAAGCCTCAATTATACTGTGGAACCTAAAGTGACTATGAAACATATTCAAATTTTTCTACTTTATTATACATTTAAAGTGTGCATAAGCTACTTCATGTAAAAAAGGTAAGTTTATATGTAATAGGTAATAGTAGTTACATCATATAATAATTTATTAATGATAAAAATAGTACTTAGTCAAATTTATGATCCGTTATTTTCGGCAAAAAATACGTTTTTTATGGGATTTTTAAAGTCCTCTAACTTGACTTGTAGATAAATATCAAACATGAAATTTTTACAGCAATACATTATATACTACAGTAATACACTATAGAGGGTTTATCTGTAAAAATTTCAGATTTTTAAACTTTGCCCCAACAAAGATATAAGGTGTCAAAATTCGTCTTTTTTTTTTGAAATTTTCGGATTTTGAAAGCCTGTAGCTCTTAAAAGAAGCAAATCTCAGGGTTGAAATTTTTTGTAAATACAGTACATTAAGCTAGCTACACATCCCCACAAAAGTAGTATGGAGGATAGATTCCTTTTGGGAATTATATGCCTTCAAAAATTGAAAATTTGTCATTTTTAAAGTCAAACTTTTAAGCTGATTTTTCTATTTGGGATACCATTTTCCTTAAATGTGTACTGGAGATAATAAAGGCTGTATCTTCCTGAATAAACTGGTTTTTGTTTCATCAACCTCGGATTCACCAGTTACGAGTAGTATAAGTTAACGCAAACCCCTACAGACGCAAAAATCGGCATGTTTTGTAAAACAAAAATGGCTGCCATCGGAATTCAGAAAAAGATAAAAAATTAAAATTAGTCTTTTTGGACTCTCTAATTATGTAGGAATCAACATACAAAAAATCATTTGATTATAAAATGGTCAAGCAACCTGCTCTTGGATCACTTGACATGGAATGACCCATATATATATGTATGAAGAGTCAGTATCAAAAACTAATTTACTTTTCAATTTATAGTTTTTCTAGTTATTTGTAAAGGTGTATTTTATGACTGTATATATATTCTGTATAAAATGTATTTTTTAAAAATAACAATCATACCAAATCACTGCATATATACATTCAAATTCATAATGTGCATCTAAAATTTTTATATAAAAAAGACATGCTACTAAATTTAAATGGTTTTTTGTTTTACATATTTGTCATTTACGATATTTTTCTTCTCCAGTTTCATGTTTTATTGTTTATATTTTATTTATATCAATACTATTCCATTTGTGGGGTCCAATTGTCAATAAGCTTGAATGTTAATACTATTTTGCACTAACATTCATTATTAAGATCTGGTGATAAGAGTTATTGCTAAAATATGGTGACTTCATTGCTAAGATTTGGCAGTTTTTTTCTGTTGTCCTGATAGTGGAAAAGTACCTTTATATCATACAAGGTGCGACCAATAAAAGTAGGGTGAATGATGAAATAAATCTTGCATTGAGATTAGGCCTTGCTTGGAAACTGTTTACAATCCTTCAAAATAGTTCTGTCGTACACTAGGAACATCTGATAATGTGTATATAAATCCTCAAAGGCTCTTGAAAACTCCTCCACTGGTACAAGTACAGCTTTTAATTCCTGTGTCACAGCTGCTTGAATGTGCTTAGCGTCTGTAAATCTTCACTCTTTTAGAGCCACTTTAGGTTTAGGAAACAGAAAAAGTTCTGGGGAATACGGTGGGTGCGACAATTCAGTAACCCCATGTTAAACCAGAAACCGCTTTACAGGTGCTGTGCATTAATTTACAAGAGAAACCAGAGCCAGGTTGCTTCAGATGTGGCCATACACAACGAATATGAGCCGAGTAGTTTGAGCACCTCACAGTAAACATCACCTGACCTGCAAGGAACAAATTCCTTGTGGATTATGCCTTCACAGTCAAAGAGGGTTATCAACAGTGTCTTTACTCTTGACTTTTGAAAACAAAATTTTTTCCAATTTGGGGAGTTTTTCCACCACACTGTGATGCTCGTCTTTGACAATTTCACTCCCATCACTAAACTTTTTAAACCATCCGTTCGCAGTCTTCAAGGTCATGATCATGGTTCGTACGCTTTTAAAAAATCTTGAAAAGTGCTTGAAAAAAAACTTCATTTTCAAGTGCTTGAAAACCTTGAAAGACAAAAGAATATGTTTAAAGTCCTTGAATTTTAGGATTTCTTCAAAAAATTAAGGAGAGCTGAAAAAATTCCTATTGAAATTTATTTTCTCCGCCATCCATTTTACGTTCGTTAAAACCACTTCTCCCCATTCAATAATGGGATAGTCTTTCATCAGCCGGTCACGTGACCTTTTTCTCCTTTCTTAGCATAGCGTGCTTATCTCTGCTTAGGTACCTCTTGTAGCTTGGTGGGTGAAAGTGTATTCCCATAATTTGATTCTGATTTCGCTGTTTCGCGTACCACATATTTTTGTTTTCATTTACGATTTAAAATTATGTGTAGATAATGACAGGTAAATGCATCTTTAATAATGCATGGCTGCACACAAAATGTGGTTGCAAAGAAACGTGTCGGATGTCGTTTCTGTACGATGCATGATGTGTTATAAAAATTTCAGTGTTGCGTTGATGGGCGAAAGCGCTGTGAAAAGCCATATGAAGAGCCGAAAGCACATGGATTTACAGTCAACAAGAAGAACCTCAATGAACATGGTCGTAAGTTATTTTAATGATAAAAATACCCCAGAAAGCATACATCAACCATAGCACTCACCGTCGTTATCTGCCGCACCTTCAACTTCAAATATTTGCTATATTAAATCTCATGTAGTTAAAAACGATGTCTTAGATGCTGAAATTTTGTGGACTTTAATTTAAAGACTGTCAAAAATCATGGCTCTTATTAAGCAAATGAGGACATGAAAAAATGTTTCATCGCATGTTCCCCGATAGTGCCATCACATCAAAATTTTCGTGCGGAGGAAATAATCTGCATATTATGCAGCATTTGGCATCACACCTTATTTGGAAAATCTCTTGCAAGAAAATTTAAACAAAAAGAATTTTGTGTTGCTATTTGATGAAAGTCTCAATATGATGAGACAAGAGAAACAAATGGACATTCATGTCCGGTATTGGCACCAGAACAGAGTTAGTACCATATATTTGAATTCTGTATTTTTGGGGCATAGCAGGTCATCTGACATATTTGAAGAGTTCATATCTGCCATAGCAAAATTGAAATTTTCCAAAACCATACAGATATCGATGGATGGGCCCAATGTGATGTGGAAGTTTTATAGCATGCTACAAGATTATTATTTTAAGGAATTTGGAAAAGACTTGCTTAATATTGGTAGCTGTGGTCTCCATATCATGCACAATGCCTTCAAGGCTGGGTGTATTGCAAGCACATGGGGAATTGTGGATTTTTTAACTGCATTGTATTATTTGTTTAAAAATTCACCTGCTCGCAGAGAGGATTTCCTGAAAGATTCGGAAGGAGCATTACCAAAAAAATTTATACAGCATAGGTGGCTTGAAAATGTGCCAGCTAGTGTATCTGCTATAAATCTTCTCCCCAGCATTAAAAAGTACATTGTTTCTGTTGATAAGGGAGAGCATAACCAACCAAATTGCAAGTCATATGCATGTGTTAAAACTCGCATGAGTGACAATCTGCTTTCTGTGAAGTTGAAAGCTTTCCACTCCATAGCAAAAGTTTTGTTGCCTTTTTTTTTTAACAAAATATCAGACTGACAAACCAATGCTGTTCTTTCTGCCAGAATATTTGAAAAAAATTGTAAACCTTCTACTGCAGTGTTTTGTATTATCCAAGAATTTAAACACTGCAACTACTTTGCAAAAGCTTTTATGTTTGGATATTAATAATACCAAAATTCACAAACCAATTGAAAATATTGATCTGGGTTTTTCTGCAGAAAAAGAAGTCCAGTCCTTGCATGTTTCAAAAAAATTTTCTGATCATCAAATTTTTGATTTAAGAATGGATTGCAAAAAGTTCTTGATAAAGTTAACAATGAAGCTGCTTGAAAAATCTTCACTGTGGTACAGTATTGTAAGGAGTTTATCCTGTTTAGATCCTAGGAATATGACTGATAAAAAGAAATGTTTAAATAAAATGAACCATATCTTAAATTCAATGATTGAAGCAAAACATGTTGATGAAAATGTATGTGATCAGATTTTAATGGAATTCGATGACTATTTAGATAATGTGGCTTTGAAGCATTCAGATTTTTCCGAATTTTCTCCAGAAAACTCGAATTTTTCTATGAGACAATGAACACCAGTAAATATAGAAATTTGTGGAAAGTGGTTGAAATGTTGTTACTACTCAGCCATGGGCAAGCGACTGTTGAAAAGGGATTGAGTATCAACAAGAAAGTAGAAGTTGAGAATATGAAGGAGCTTTCGTATGTATCTCAGAGACTGATATGTGATTACATCAATTCAACAGGTGACAGTATACATAATATTAAAATAACAAACATAATGTGCACCTATGTGTCTAATGCTAGGCAAAAATATCTGAAATACTTAGAGGATCAGAAACTGCTGTCATCCCAGAACAAGAAAAGAAAAAGTCTAACTTCTGATGAAATACAAGAACTGAAAAACAAAAAAAAAGATGTTTGGAAAAAAAATCAAGGTTTTGATATGGTCTGCAGATGAATTTGCAGAAAAAGCTGAGGAAAATAATGATGTGTCTTCAATTTGCAAATCCTAATAATTTAAGTTCTGCTAAAGCAAAAGAAGAGAAATTACTTGAAATCACTATTGCAATAGAAGATTTAGAAAAGAAAATTGGCTAAATGACTTTACTTTTTTTCCTAATCTTTTTCATATTTTGACTTTTAACCATTCGTGCTGTCAGTCATTTGTGTTAAGCGTGTTCGCGTTAACGAGGTTCAACTGTATTGAGAAATATGTAGCTTAATTTCAAAATGCTTGTTCATTTTTAAGTTAAAATTATATTTAAAAATTATCTAACAATAAAGTGTGTTGAATTCAAATTATGCTTTACAGTTCTTTAAATGAAGTAATAAGAATTCTTTTAAATAGACAGGAAATGTGTCATTTTCTTATGTATTGAATGAAGCTTATTCTATAACCATCATTGTAACTTGCTGTGTGCTGCATTATGTGTATGTTTTGACATTCCTTGAAAAGTCCTTGAAATTTTTTGTTCTTAAGTGTACGAACCATGATGTCATCTCCATGAACTTGCTTCAGTATTGGATGACTTTTGCCTGCTGATTTACCCAATTACTAATATAATAGCCCAGACCTCTTGGTAACGCTCTGACGTCACCAACAATAAAACTCGCGCCATAGCACTGCGAGTCGTTAAACAGCATTATTTCATTGTTAGAGAACCTAACTTTCAGTAATTTTAAATTTAAAAAAGTAATTGTCGTTCTAATTTCAAATTTAATAGCTCTAAAATAGTGAAATAAAATTTTCTACCGATTAATATAAAATTTATCTCGCTATAATGAATAGTTCCCGAGAAATTTTAAATTATAATAATCATATATTTCAAATTAATTTCCGTTTTTTAATAGAAAGTAGTAAATTACGTCAGTGGTATATCATGCGCGTGATATAGTTAGGACACCACAATGCATCTGCTTATTTATTGCAATAGTGATATAATTTGATAATATATTTTGGCAATGTTCGACAAGCAGAGAAGTGCTTTATTTTGATTAGACATCTGACGTACAAGGAAAATTCTTAAACAACGAAAAATACTTCACAAGGAATATTTTTCACCAAAAGGTTTTTTGAATAAAGAAATATGTAAATAAAAAAAAAATATTTCCTGTCATAAAACATATGTGTATTTCATTTGTTTCCAATCAATGTTAAACATTTCTCTCGCATATATATCTATTTAAACATGTCAAATTTGACGGGAAATCTCTGAAATGAAGACGCAATTTGCACCTGTCATACCATGACGTTTGTACAAGAATTTCAAATTGATTCTCTGCTCCATGTTATGCCACAAAACCACCGAACTGACAACATTCAATAATAAATTTATCAAAACTCTCAGGCCCACGAAACCACGCATTACTGTTAACTGAATATTACTAAACACGACGAAGGTGGCACTAATAATCGGGTTGTTCCCATTTTCGATTTGAGGGGTGATTCACCCTACTTGTTGGCGCACCTTGTATGACACAAGCAATCATATTTATACAGTTTCCAAATTTCAATTTAATATCTCTTTTTAGGTGTAAAGGCAATATTTTCTTAAAATAATATTTTCACTTTAGTACTGTTTCAGAGCAGGAGTGTAAACACTTGTTTATGAGATTTAAAAAAAAAAAAAAATGTTTGGCAAAATCAGATTTCTGTTGGTTAATATTGTTTAATCAAAATAAATAACATGAAAATGTTTCATGTTCAAACTTTTTTTGCTAACACTTCGATTTTACCAATTATTTCTCTCTTTTCTGTTCAATGGTATTTGAACTTTCTGAAAAAAATTGATGATCTTGGGGGAAAATTAAATTTGTCCTTGATTTTTTTCATTTTCTTTTCTGAAACTTGTTTTGTCTTGTAAATTTCAGGCATGCCACCAACTACTGTGACACAGAGCATCAGCAGTCCAGTACCTTCGGCAGTAACAGTGTCCAGTCCATCTGTGCCAGACATGATGCAGTCCCCTCAAGTTCGCAATTCCATGGGAGGACCCCCTCCACCTCCTGTCATGGACGAAGGGAGCCAGGCATCCAATGCCTCTGCTTCCTCTTCATTACCGGAAGAGAGGGTGGAAACGCCAAAACCAAGCAACAAGCCTGTGATGTCTCATCCTCCGACACCAAATACATTGCCGTCACCTGGAGCAGCATCTATGTCCTCCTTTCATGATGACTTTGAAAGTGTTTCCAGTCCTAGTTGGCCTAGGACACCTGCAAGTCCGGTGAGTGTTGTATTGTAATGATCCATGTAGAATTTGTTACTCTGTAGTTCAAGATTTAAGAATATGTGTCCCTCTTTGAATTTCTTCTCTTTCTATTCATTATCATTGCTCTTCAGTTTTTATATTCAACTAAACTGTAGATTTCAAGAGTGTGAAATTTCTTTGGGTATTATTTGACTTCAGAAATGTTATTTTCTCAGTTCAAAAGGGAAATTTTGTAGACTAATAAGAAAGGAACTTATACTGAGGAAATGCATTGTTTTATTTTCAACAGCAAAATATGAAAATGTTGCTTTTTAATCGTTGTTTAGGTGCAGCATTTGCAGATGGGTCTTAAATACCTTTAAAGTAATGCAAATTGTTACTTGTAACACTATAATATTATAAATGGAATTCAATGCTGTAATCTTAAGGTGTGAACACACTAGTTGATGGGAATCATTAGATGCCAGTGAAAAGGGACTACCTTCAGACCTGCAATAATCATTGGATAAGCTGTGAAAGGGTTGATTCAATTTTCATAGGAATGTTCCCCCCCCCCCTCCCCGTTCTTTTTCTTCCCATAATTCCTATTCATTATAACTTAGAAATACATTGTTCTGTGTCACTGCATGCTACAGTGAAGTGTATCTGTAAATATTTATGTAATGAATATTCATTCCTACAAAATGGCTACCAGCAGTTCCTGCAAATAATATTTGACAGTTTAGAGAATTATACAATATCCAATTAAATTATTTATTTATAGCCATTCTGATTTTTAGTTTATAAATTTTCTGACATTATATTTATAATGTTTAGAGGGAAATTATTTTTTATTTATTTTATGATATCAAGTATTGAATTTCAATTTTTATTAAGTTTAAAATTTTAGTGGACAGTAGAAAGAAACAACTAAACAAAATGAAAGCACTCAATGAAGCAGTTTGCCATTACTTTAAAGTGTATAATAATTTCAAGAAATGAATTCTGTACAGAATTGAACACATTATAATGTAGCTTATAAATTTGAATGCTAAAACATTGAGATGTTAATTTCCGTGAATTCTGTGTATAATTTCCAAAATACTTTTGAAGACATTTTTAGGGTTATATATTTGTAGCTTCCCTAACAGTTTTGTTAGAAATATTTTAAAGCTGTTTTTTAAAAAAAATTTTTTTTAACCCACTAATTTTATCTCTGTATTTGCAGGTTATTAACAACCAGCCTTATGATCATCACCCAATAAAGGTAAATATAGTTATTGACTTCAAATTCTTTATCTTATTCTCAGGAAACGAAATTTTGTTTCATGACATTTATGTGGCTGGTATTTTTTATTGTAGCGTCCGGATGGAATGCTTAAATTGTATGACTTGTCTGATGATCCTGATAGAAGATTATTTTTGGACAAACTAATCATGTATCAGGAAGAAAGGGGCACCCCACTTTCTCAGTGCCCTACCATTAGTAAACAACCACTCGATTTGTATCGCTTGTACTTGGCTTGTAAAGAAAGGGGTGGTTTTGTTGAGGTAAATATTTATTCTTCTATAATTGTATTATCTTATCTGTTAATAAGAAATTACCTTATTAGCTATAGTATATACATTATTTTTCAGTTGGTGGCATTAAACTTTAATAATTCTTGGAAATTTTCTATGTTATCATATTTTTCTTACATATATTTTTATAATTTCTATATGTAATAATCATATCTTTTTTACTTACAATTTTTAGGTGATGAAAGGTAAAATGTGGAAAGAAATTGCAGGATTAATTGGTATTGGTGCTTCTTCAAGTGCGGCATATACTCTGAGGAAGCAGTACATCAAGCATCTATTGCCATTTGAATGTAAATTTGATAGAGGGGGTATTGATCCAGTACCTTTAATTAGTAGTCTGGAGTCTAATTCTAGGAAAAAGAATGTCAAAAATGCAGGTATGTATTTGTTCATTAACAAATTGAAAGTATATAACTTAATGCTAATTGTCGAGGATTAAAAAGTAGTTCGGCTTTATTAAATGTGTTTGAGTATTATCTATGTTTATTTCTGTATGGAATATTGGTGTAATCCTCTCCTTTTTCTTCACTAGGTGGCCCAATGATGGATGGTTATCCTGGACCATATCCTGGAGGATACCCACCTAACACTGGGCCCCATCCAGGAATGATGCCTGGATCTGAATATCCTGGTCCTGGACACCATCCTTCCTATCAGGATCCAATGCACCACTCAGGGTCATCCATGGTAAACCACACCAGTTCAGAGGGAGCTATGGATCCCTTCAGTGATGATATACAAGGTTCTCAATATCAGCCTCGCCACAATGCTAGTGATAACTATGGATACTCTCAGCCGAATACCAACAGCAGCATGCCTCCTTATTCTGGTAATCAACCGAGCGTGCCTTCTACCTCGTTCGGTTACAGCAACACATCTGGGCAACAGGAGCCTTATAATGATCAGTATCCCAACACCATGGTGCCTCCTTCATCGGAAGCGAGCTACAGTGGCAGAAATATGGTGCCAGATCCTTATGCACCACCACCTGGTGGATACCCTCCCAACAGAACTGTAGGACCTTCAAATTCTTCTCAGTATCCTCCTTATCAAACTCCTTGTGGGGATCAAGAAAGGTATTTTTGTTTTTAAAGAAATAATGTTTAAATTTCTTATTGTCTTTTTATATTCACTAAATTGAAATCGTTAATTTTTTTTATTTAGTTGTGATTTACATCAGTGTGCTTTCCCTAAAAATATTTGTTCTTTTTTTTCTATCCTAAAACTTTGCTGTTCATTTGTTATTGTCTATATTTTTGTGAAGCAAACTGATATGCTCAGTTTGAAATAATTTATTCATAGATTCCTCGAGTTCAGTTTTACAATGCAAAAATCTTTTTATTCAGATCCGTTAATTTTTAATTCAATTTTTTTAAAAAAATTTTCAAAGACAGATAAGTTAGTATTATACTTTTTAAATAATGAGCATTAAAATGTAAGGCAGCTATGATAGAAGTTTAATTTTTTTCAGAAATGTGCAAGATATTTACTTTCTTTTATTAGTTACCAAATGTATTGATTTTGAACTGTTGCTTTGAATAATTTTCTATGCATTTTTCCTTCCCACCTAGTGCAAAATTTCATGGAAATATATTCTTACAGATTAATTTCTTGGAAGTAAAGACACTTTTTCAATTTTTTCCCCTTACGTCATTTTTGAAATCGTACTGTATCTGTTTTAACTTCATATATTAATTTTTATGAAATGCAGTTGTAGTGAAAAATTATAACTACTAAATAATTGCTTGGTTCATTTTAAAGCTCCTACAATTACTGTCAAACATGTTTATATGAAACTTGAAGCTTCCTAGAAAAAAATATGACATATAGAAATTTCAATATACAGAAATAAATATTGTAAATTTTTCATCATTTTCTTGCTAACAATAATTATGCATAATCAGTTTTTTAGCATTAAAGAAAACGTTAAATAAATGCAGCTATCAAAGAATTTTTAAAAAATTGCACGAATGTGTGTCGTGTGTAAATTTCCTCACAATATGCTAACAAATTTATGTTTGTCTACAAAAATCGAAATTAAATTTTAAATTTATGTTTGATCAAATTAGTCCATGTTGTTTTTCTGAACAAAATCTTTTACTAAAGCTGTTTCCAAATAATGTTCATTTTTATTCAGAGATGTAAACATTTCTGCACTAGCGTAATAAATCTTGAGGCATGTAAAATGTTTTGGAATGGTTCTATCATTTGTTTTCTAGATGTTTTTTAATTCATCTTCACGCCGTCATTTTTGGGTTCCTCTTGATGAAAGCAGTCGTCGAATATGTCTTAATTGGTGGGGTAATCAGCCAGAATTAAATAAGGGGGAGGCCTTTTCTCATGTTTTCTTAAAAATTTATTTACCTTCTTGTGAATGAAATCTAGGCTGTAATACATATGCATAATTTTTTTTATGCAAAACTTATTGAACTTTTAATTTACTTATGCTTACATACTTATGTGTATACTTATTTAATATACAGAAACTGTATATGTATTGAAAAATTGAATATGTATTGAAAAAAAAAGTTTCCTGAAGAGAGATTTTTGACACATGGGAATTCTGTATAAAGGGAGGGGGTTCGACTGCATTTCTTTTTCATTCTTAACTTGCAAGGAGAGCGCACGACGGGAATTTCAGTTTGGGATGAAACTTGGCATATTAGTAGCATACCTTTAGGATGTTCACCCATTAATCTAATAAAGTGCAATGGCCAGCCAATTCGGAGAAAATAGCCCTCAAACTTTGGGCAAAGCTTATATACCAGTAAGTGATCACCAGCAGTTAGCAGCTATTTGGCTCGGGCGTCAGCTCACTTGCCTACTGTCCGCTTGGTCAATGGTCGCTGTGTTTTTTTTTCATTTTTATTTTTTCCAAAATTATTTCTAATTAAATCAAAAATTAAAGAAATAATTTTTAATTAAAATATGAATTATTTTATGCATAAAATAACTGTTGATTCATATGATACTTGAATTATAGTTAAAACTAGCCGTACACGCACGGTGTTGCCCGTGGAATCTATATATATATATATATATATATATATATATATATATATAAAAAAACCCACCTGCCCACAATGAAATGAAAAAGTTTTGAAAATAAAATCCAAAGAAAAGATGCATATTATTGATTTCTCCGCTTATTTTTTTCGTGATAATGACATTTTAACTGTAGGAAAACAGTACAGAGGACGTTAATCTGAAACATTATTAAAAAATTGCAATGTAAAAATGATTATTATACAGCAAGCAAAATATGCGAGACAAACATGTTAAAACACTGCCGAAAATAATTATCAAAGTCATTCAGTTGAAGGTTATGATGTATCCTGCTCTCTGCACCGTCAGCCAATGAAATTGCAATAATGTATGTTGGGAAAGTTCCAGAGAAATTTCCGTGGGAGAATGCTTGCTAGAGAAAAATATCTTTTGAACTGACCAGGAAAAAATTGATTTAAAAAAAAAAAAAAAAAGGAAAAAGATATTTTAACGGATCTAGTTTTAAATCCGACAGAAACGTTACAGTCATAAGTTGAAAAAAATTTAAATTGATAGCGTTATTAGAATGTCGGATGCTAGAATTTTAAGAAATCTGAACTGAAAATTACCATAAAAGTGACTACTCTTCAGAAATTTCTCAAAATTTAGTAAATTACATTAGAACGGCGTTGCTTGTGGTATCGTGAATTTCAGCAAAAAATTTTTTAAACCCCACAATGACATAAAATAAATTTTTGAAAACAAAATCAATACAAAAAATTTTATATTATTGATTTTGACCGCTAATTTTTCTTTTTGACAATGACATTAACTAAAGATATGTTTTTTTTTTTTTAAAGTGACAATGAAATTTTAAAGTTTGCTGCAAACGATGCTATTAGAATTCAAAATGAATAAAAACAACCAGCTGGTTCGCTCGCTGAATTATAATTCAGTCAGTCTGACACCTTAAAATCTTTGGATCCTGTTTAAAATAGTTAATTAGTGACATTAGATACTTTGAATTAAAGCCATTCAACGACATGATTTCAAATTGAAGTTACAGTACAAAATAAACCTATATTTTCAAAAAAAAAATTCAGGATTTAAAAGATTGATTCCTATAAACTAGGTAAAACGTTAAAGAATGTAAACCGAATGATATTTTAAATGGAAAAATAAGACAAACATAATTTCTGTGGTATTTAAATGCATCCAAAATGAATCGGAGAAGAAGGGGAAAAAAAAAAGAGGTGAAATCGTCCACTTCAAGTTTAAACTTTGAAGCCACATTATGTAAAACACTAATTAAAAGAATGTTCTGTCGACGTGTTGAAAACAGAGGGATTATGAATTCACATGCTCTTTCTCTGTGGTTTCGACGAAATGCATGCTGAGAATGGAACACCGCGACCTTGGTTACGAAGAATCGAGGAGGTAAAAATTGCAGCAAGAGTGCTTTAACGCTTCAGAAAGAAGTTAATTAATATTCAGCCATAACAGATATTTTATCTGTTCTTGTTTTAAATCAGGGGGTATATTCCATTCATTACCTCAAAAAAAGTGAAAGAGATAACATTATTAGAACGGTTGATGCAGTAAATTTAAATATGAAAAAATTTTCTAAGCAAAACTGACTATTGTTTAAAAAATTCTCAAAATTCAGTAAATCAAGTTTGAAGCTCAAAACAAATTTTATTAGAAAGAAAATCGTTTGTTCTGTCCATTGGTGCATCGATTGCTTTTCAACTGTCATTAGAAAAGATACTACAGCTGTAAATGTGCCGAAAATGAGCGAAAACAACACAAAACATTAAATAAAAAATTTTCTAGATTAAATTTTAAAATTAGGGCTTCGAGGTGCATTGAGTCACCATTACGTCTACCTGTGTGCCAAATTTCATGGCTGTAAGTATGATAGATTGGTCTGGACTTCTCACACACAAACATTGCCTTTTATATGTATATATTTAATTTATAGGTAGTAAAATAATTATAAACACATCTTTAATGATGATAAATGATAATTATAATGATACACATCAAGAAACATTTTTGTTTAGGCTTTATCATTCATAAATTTTAGAAATTCATTCTCTATTTATTAATTTTAAGTTTACCTTTCATTAACTACTAATAATTCATATTTCTACATTTAATTACATACAAGAATGAGAATGATAATTATCATGAAAACATTGGAAAAAAATATTCACATCTTGCACTGTTGATAAATGATGATTGTTCATAAGAACAACAGTTCTTTAAATGATTCTTGTGCGATTCCATCTTTAACCTCACATACACTACCAATATACTCATTCATAGAATATTTTAACTATCTGTATCATGCTAATTTAATCGAAAAATGATATGAAACACTTCAAAATCCAAGGTGAATTGCCACGTTTGTTCAGAGTTTCTAAAGGAATAAGAGTAACACTATAGAAAAATTTCATACGGTAGTGACTAAAAAGAATTTCACATTTGTCCCTTTTAAATCACTGAAATTTTGTACCATCTGCCTATGTATTTAATAGATTAACAGCTGCTCTCAACTATTTAAATATGATCATTAAAATATTAGACCATCTCTGCAAATATATTCAATGCATTAACATCTGCTCTCTTTTGTTTTCAAGAAAAAGTAAAAATCCAATATTTGTAAATATAAAAACCCAATAATTTAAAACTTTTAATGATTTTAAGATTACAATTTTAATTACAGTTATTATTTATCACCATTAAAATGTATTTATAATTATTTTACTGCTTATAAATTAAATTTTAACTATAATTCAAGTATCATGCGAATGAACAGTTATTTTATGCATACAAATAATTAATATTATTAAAAAATATTTCTTTAATTTTTACATTTAATTTGAAATAATTTTGGAAAAAATAAAAATGAAAGAAACACAGCAAGGACCGAACCATTGACCAAGCTGACAGTAGCAAATGCTCCGACACCTGAGCCATTTGGCCGTTAACTGCTGGTGATCACTTACTGGTATACAAGCTGTGCTCAAAGTTTGAGGGCTCTTTTCTCCGAATTGGCTGGTCATTACACTTTATTAGATTAATGAGTGAACACCCTAAAGGTATGCTACTAATATGCCAAGTTTCATCCTGAACTGAATTTCCCAAGTCGTGTCCTCCCCTTGTTAGTGTCTTTGTTCTTGGCTTCAATTTAAGCATACATTTTGTTCATATTTTGAATCCAGCTTCTAAAGAGCAATATAATTGTGAAACTCTCCGTTCTGCGTGGGGTTTCTTTTATGTGAGTGATGGAGACAAAGACCAATGTTTCAATCCCAGTTATTTATTGATTTTGTTACGGGATACGGACAACGAACACACACAAATGATGACATATGTACAAGATGAAACGAAATATAAACTGCTCACCAGCTCAGTTACATTCTGAGCTGTGAGTTTAATATCAAAACACTATTGACACTTCATGTAAAACATCCACCGGCTAAAACTCTAGTCCGCCACTCGCTAAGCCCATCTGCTCCGCAACGTCCTCCGTTCTTCTCTACTGTCAACACTCGACAGCTGCCCACGCTTCGTTGCTCCGCAGCGCCCTCACAATAATGATGTCTTTGTCTTCTAGAATACATGTTTGTTTCATGTACAGAACTAGAATACATGTTTCATGTGCATTTGAATTTTGTGGATAAAAAATGAACTGTATTTTAGAATAGTTGTAAATTGATAGTTAAGTGTAAGAATTATAATTATAATTATTTGTTAAATTATAATTATAATTCTATAGTAATTTTTCACAGTAATTTTTAAAAAAGATTTAACTCTCATATTTCCTAGTTAGTTATAAAGAAAAAAAATTTGCAAGATTTTGTACTGTTCTAAGTTCTTTTTAATCTCTTTTTAAATCTCAATAAATGTCAGTTAAAAATTTGTTTTATGGTTTAAATTTTTTATCATTAGTCTAATGTTATCCATGAAATTGTAAGCTGTTTTGTGGAAAGTTTAATCTAGTAAAGCTTTAATCTTGAAGTGAACATGCAAAATATTGAGTATAATCTGTGAAAATAACATATCTATAGTAGATTATGGTTGTAGATATCCTTTTCCCTGAAAATGTTATTTTTGGATTAAACTTCTATCAAATTGAATGTTTAATTCTGTCTAAAGGTTTACATTTCTTTTAAATATTACTAATAGTAATAATATCTGGAATTTTGTTAGCTCAGTAAATTTAATACCTGTGTTGTTCTTAATCTTGAAAATATTTAGTTGGCTGCATACTGAATATGCTGTTTGTTCAATATCAATCCAATACATGAACTTGGATGATCTTGGGATGATATTTGCCCTTGTGCACTGCCTGCTGTATGGGGGGGGGGGGATATCTATTAGAGCATCAAGACAAGTGTAAAGCTAATTTTTTTTTATTCTTATTATTGCTCTTGTTATGATTTATTAACAGATGGAATGATTCAAAATCAAATTTTTGATAAAACTTGGGAAAAACTTTCAGCTGAGAAGGTCTGAATGCTGTACCAGCTAGAAAAATTTCACTCTAACTTCTGTTTTCTTTGAAAGGTTCATCACTGGTGACAAGTTTTGGTTTTACGAATATCACTATCAAGCTTAAGGCTGCCGTGCGCATGCTACTTACAATTTCAGAACATAATGTTATCCTATGCAGATTTATACTTACACCTTTCCTCGTTTACTATTGCATTTTTTGGAAGCAATCATGCGCATTCAATAGAAGAAATAAAAATACAGGTTCCTATAAAATGATCCCCCCGACTGCTTAAAGTATTTTTAAATATGTCTGAAAAGTCGAAACATTTGAATTTAGACATTTAAACAATTTTAGAAAATTTTCAAGCCTACTTGAAATAAAAGTGACGTGACTGAAACTTTCATTTTTTTTATCTTCTTTCCAATGCACATTTTAAAATTTTTCAAAAAATATATAAAAGCTGTGTTTTGAGCAAAAATTTGAAAAAAATTCTGCAATTTTCCTCCCATTTCGCGAAGCTCCGCCTTCCTGTGGTAGGATACAAGCTTTCCTTTTACTCTTTGATTTGTCACCATGCTCTGATCTCCCCCCTTCTCGAAGACAGTGGGGTTAATCCCCTTCCTTCCCCCTTATGAGGTTCTGGTGAGGACACTTCCAGTCTTTAGCCTTCCAGCCAGAATCTTTTATTTATTTTTTTTTTATTTTATGGCAGTAGGGAAAGTTTTTGTGTAATCAGTCGCTTCTGAGCTTCAAACCAGAATACTAACCAAGGAGTAAATGACAAAAACAAGACATGCAATAACTAAATCTTCATTTCAGTAATAATAGACACATCACACCCTTTGCTTTGGCATTTTTATCTCGAAGAGTCAAAACCTATTTCAAAACATTTTATTTCTCTCTCTATTAAAATGTATAAAGTCATATATAAAAAGGACATTTTTGAAAAATTATTCCATAAAATATTTACAGAAGATTGCTTATGAATTCGGATCATTCTAAAACTTGTGTTCAGATTATTCCATAATTCAAAAAAGGATTCAATTTGATTTTTTTTATTGAACCCATCATGTTAAATTAATACCTTTTCAAATTCGGATATTATTATTTTTGTAATTAAGATAATTACAAATACTCAAGAAATACTTTGAGAGTGAGTTATTTGTACAAGTACTTGATTAAAATCAGATTTTCATGCTCATCCTATTTTCCTGGGGAAAAATAGCATTGCCTACTTATTATATAATAAAAGTGAGACCGTTTTCACACCATAAAGCAGTGGCGGCCATTAGGTGGCAAAAGGGTGTGGGGGAGGGCAAAAAATGTAGAGACACCTAAAAACACCCCAGAAGGAGTTTCCTACTCCCTATAGATTATAAAATTTTATAATTTAGTTTCAAAATTAGCTAGCTTTCCCAGACATTGTTTTGTTTATACTCCGTAGTTGTAGATATATTTTAGATGATATAGGCAGCTAAAATGAAATAAAAATTTAATATTTTCCTCAAAAAGTGAGGGAGGGCCCTGTCACTGCCATAAAATGTCGCATCCTTTATTATTCACAATCTTGGTAATCATAAGAGAAACATTTGTGAGTATTATACGATGTAGTATTAAATTAGTTTATTTTTTTTAAATGTGAAGATTTAATCGAAGTAAATGATATATTTTTTGAAATGACCCTCGTTAGGTAGGATTAATCAGAATATACAGGGTGGTCATAAAATATAAATGCATTTGAAAAATTAATATAAAAAAAAGCAACCTAATAATGTTACAGCTACATTTTTTTTTTTTAAAATGAGAGAGTAAATAAAATTTTTTAAAGAAAGGTAACGTAGCATTATGGCATTCTAAATTTGCTACAGCTAGGGAATTCCATACGCAATGGCTATAGATCGTCAGAAGCTGATGCACGCTTTCTGGTTTATTTTTTTAGTTTTTCTTGAAAATATTGAAAAACATTTAGTTTTCACACTACATGTGAATTAACAAATTAAAGAGCACAAAATTCCTTACAAACGCATGCTCTTATTTTTCTTCTAGCTTTGATATTTTCATAGATAATGGCTTTCAAAAATGGGAGCGTCCAAAAATTTACGACCATCATAACGAAGCGTTGCCTATCTGAAAAAAAAAATAAAATAAATATACTCTCTCATTTAAAAGAAATATGTTGTTGTAGCAGTATTGGGGTCTTTTTTCTATTAATTTTTGAAATAGGTTCAATATTTTATAACGACTCTGTACATTTTCATTCTCGGCTTCTTGTATGCAAAATAATCAGGCTTCCTCAATGCTAAGAAGCCAGTGAGTCGTTTTCGAATTTTTTGGGACAAATTCAAAATGATAAAAGATATTACAATATTATATTCAGAAAAACCTCATACATTTTTTCAAATACACTGGGTTATAATTGTGGTGTAAATTAAAATCTGAATTGGGGCAACCACAGCATATTAAGGATATTCTGATTACTAAATTCTATCTATAAATGGATTGTGTTTTATAGCTCAGATGTTGTTTAAGACGTACCTAATTCAGATTAATTAGAATATATATATATTTATTCTCAGCTTATTGTATGCAGAAAAGTTTATTACAGGGTGCGTAGCCTCATGAAAAGTGCTTAAATTTGAAAACCAATTTTAAGCAACTTAAAAGTGCTTAATTTTCTCGAGAAGTGCAAAGAAAACAGTCTTCTTTCTTTCTTTTTTTTTTTGTTTCCCCAGACGTTGGAATATGTTAAATCAAAAGCATAGTCTTAAAATTTTGTTTACAGGATGTATCAAGAAAGAAAACCGACAAAAGGGAAGAATTCTGAGAAGGAATCCTGGGTGAGATGCATTCAGGGGTGTCAACACATGTTAAGATAGCTTTTATAGTCCAGTCAACGGAAGCTAAAATGGGAGTGAAAAAAGCATTAAATCATATAGTTTTGAAAATAGGTACACATATTCATGAGGGGCTCCTGATGAACATACCAAAAGTCCCCCGGTCCTGAGGGGGAAGGGAAGCTCGCACCGCCATCTTGGATTTCACACTCCTTTTAGTTTTTCGTGAATATGTTTTTCGTGAATATCTTGAAAACTATTCAGTTTTCAAACTACAATTTAACAAATTAAAGAGTGTAAAACTCCCTACAAATGCACGCTTTTATTTTTCTTCTAGCTTTAATAGTTTCTGAAAAAATGGGTCTCAAATTTTGCCACCATCTTGGTTTTCATCCCCTTTTTTAATTTTTCTTGAATATCTCAAAAACTATTCAGTTTTCAAATTACAGTTTATTTAACAAATTAAAGAGCATGAAATTCCCTACAGATATTATTCTTCTAGCTATAATAGTTTCTGAGATAAACGGGTCTCAAAGTTTGCCTCCATCTTGGATCTCATTCCCCTTTTTTTAGTTTTTCTTGAATATCTCAAAACTATTGAATTTTCAATTACATGTAGTACAAGAAATTAATGATCGTAAAATTCCCTTCAAATGCATGTTTTTATTTTTCTTCTAGTTTCTGAGATATTTAAGAAAAACTGAAAAAGGGTGGATGAACTCCAAGATGGAAGCATTATCTCGGAAACTATTAAAAGTTAGAACAAAAATAAAAGCACTCTTTTGTAGGTTCTAAAATTTAATGTATCGCGTGTGATTTGAAAACTGAATAGTTTTCGAGATATTAAAAAAAAAAAAAAATCCTTTAAAAAAGTGTCATGAAATCCAAGATGGCTGCAAACTTTGAGACCCATTATCTCGGAAAATTTTAAAGCTAGAAGAAAACTAAAAGCATGTATTTGTAAGGAATTTTACTCTCTTTAATTTTTTAAATCAATTGTAATTTGAAAACTGAATAGTTTTTGGAATATTCAAGAAAAACTAAAGGGAGATGAGATCCAAGTTGGTGGTATGAGTTACCCCTCTGGGGCAGGGGCTCTTAGTATGTTCATCAGGAGCCCCTCAGGAACATGTTTACCAATTTTCAAAACTGGGTGATTTAATGCTTTTTTGAAAAAGGTCACAAATTTTTGTTATTAATGTTATAAAATTTGACTTAATTTTTGTTAATGACAATTTGCACTATCATTTATATTTTTTTTATCAAATCAAAAAGACATCCTTTATTTTACAATAGAAGGCATTGTGCAAATACAGAAATAAATATTAAAATTGAGAAAATAGATATTAAAAATATATATATTTAATAAATTTTCCAATAAGAACTATGCATTATTATAAAACAAAAATCATCTTATCTTTAGAAAATACGTGGGTCTGTGTGCATACATGTACAAAGGCGCTTAATTTTTTTGGCTGTGGTGCTTAAAAAGTCCTTAAAAGTGCTTAATTTTTGCAGCAATTTCCCACTACGCACCCTGTATTAGTTCCTCTATTTTTCTAAAATTTTTCTCGCTCCTCCTTCTGTAACTAATTTCCATATGAAATGTAAATTCACAAGAAAAGACGACTAGAAACTCGTGGTGCCCTATATTATCATTATTTAGTAATCGGAAAATTTATTTTTACTTGTAGACCAGCAAAAGAGAGCTTCTTCCTGCCAAAGAGAAAACTATTACAGATATGGTTTAGTTAAAAAACACCGTCCATACAAAGTTTAATGTCAATGTAAGGAAAATATTTAGTGCAGTCTAGAATCAAACAGAATTGTTTGCAAATATTTTAATTATTTAAGAACTTTTTGTTTAAGTTTTACTGCATATGTAACAGTTTTGTTTTATGAAGAATTATTATTCACCGAATTAGTATCGCTGTTAGATGCAAATTTTTCCAAAGTAAGTAATATAAATTGTTTCAAATAGACCCAGGTCAGATTATGCCCTGTTTAAGAATTATGAAACAATATTATAATATATTATTCCCAGCTAATTCAAGATATTAGGTCATTTTATTCAAATATGTAGCAAAAAAAACTTTTAAAAATGCTCTATAAATACACTAAAAATCTTTTTTCTGTTGAATTTCAGTATGAAAGCCAGTTGGTTTTTTATCCCGGTTCAAAAGATGTATGTAAAAAAATTGCTGAAAATGCGTTATTTGAAATTGTTTGTAAATATTATTTAACAAATGGACAGTCAGTGCCATCATTTAAAAAGTGCTATTTATTTTAAAATGTTAAGTTTTCTTGCGCTGGTTTTTAGTAACTAATTTTATTGTTTAAATATAAGAATTAAATGTGTGTCTGACCAATAATTAATCAATTATGCTTTCGTTTAAAATGTAAAATTTCCGTTGACTATTGTGTCTCCTTCTTTAACAGGTTAATTTCTATTTACAATTTTAAAAAATAAAATAGAAAACTTGACCACTAATATAAGGTTATTTATTAAGCTTAAATGTAAATGTCCATGCAATTTTTAAAACTTTTTACATACTTTTGTAAAATAATTTTTTTTAGCTATTTGTACCTTTTTCATGATAATGACCCTAATACTGTCTTGTTGTTAATTCCAGCATTACAAGTTTATTAAATGATTTATTTCTTTTATTGTATTTAGTGCTGGGTGCAATCAAACATATTTATCTGTGAATATTTCAACTATTCAAAGAATTCTTAATGGATATGTTTATTTATTATTGTTATGTAGTACCAACTATAGTTCTTATTTTCATGAAAATCCTAAATCAATTGTATTCACACCCAGCCCAAAAAATAAGTAAAACCAGAGAGTATATTTGGAGTTTTTCTTGTAAATACTTTGTTTATAAAAAAAGTGCGGGAATTAAATGTCTCAACTCTTCACAATCTTGATAATCCTGCGAGAAACTTGCATCTATTAGATGAAGTACTATTAAATTAGTATCTTTTTTCAGATGCACAGATTTTATCGAAGTAAATGATATATTGTTTGAAATGAACCTCGCACACGGCGTTAGGATTAATCAAAACAAAGTACTTTTTCAATCACTGCTTTTTGTATGCAGAATAGTGTAGGCTTCCGTAATACTAAGAAGCCATTGACTTGTTCTCAAAATTTTTCGGGATGAATTCGAAATGTTCAGATATTACAATATTATATTCATAAAAACTTCATACAATTTTCTCAAATGTGATAATAAGTTATTGAATGTTTGTAATAAATGTTAATAAATGTTTTTGTTTCTGAATTGGGACAACCAGAACTGCTTTCCTGCTTTTTAAAAATAGCAATTATCCTGCAATATTTGTAGCAAGAAATTTAAATCTAAAATAACAGTTTTCACAGATTTTGGAATCTTTTCGTCAAACGATTTGCAAACACCCATCTCGAGATTCATTCTCCGTCCTTCAAACCTATATGGAGTGTAGGTTGACTTGCGAATATCAGATTACCCTTACAAACGAGTAAAGGGAGTCTTCGCAACCGGGGTCACGACTGCAAAAAATAATCCGTTGTGTGCGAGTTCGCTTCTAGGCTGTGATACGGCTTGTCAATTAAGATTTTAAGACCGCTTCTTCACCCCCACCGTTAGAGGGTGCTTTCATCGACACTGGTTTTTTTGTTTAGGTACATGGCAGCCTTAAGTCTCATAGCAAAGAATGGGAAGTAACAGATGAAATGTTACTGAAAAAAAAATTGTTGAAAAACTTATCAGAAATTGATAATACTGGCAAGCAGGGAATGCTGCCTTATTTGTGAAGACTCTCAAGTTCTTATGTAATGTTATTGGTTGTCTACTGCATTATGAAAATGCACCTACGTATTAAGCAGTAATTGCCCTATAATTTCTTACCTGCACTTCTATTGCTGTTCTAGATCACCATATCTTCTCACTACAATTAGCCCCCTGTGATTTCTTTTTGTTACTAATATTCAAAATGTTTCTGTGAGGGTGACCCTAGGACGATGTGGAGATGCTAAAAATGCTAAATGGTGTGTAAGATGAAGAGCCTGACTTCTGAGCACTTTCAGAGATGTTTTAAACAATGGAAACAAATGAAATAAGCATATTGCTACAAATAAGGAGTATTTTGAAAGGGAATAAGATTCATATGCCCTAATTAAAAAAAAAAAAAAAACTTAACTGTCATGTCTGTTTCATGTTTTTGTTGGACAGACTGCATACATGTGTATTTGAACTTTGGTTCCATTTGTTTATATACTTACCAATGATCTCTTAATCATTTGCAGGTTTACAGAGCCACAAAGTGCACCTCCCAGTCCTATGATTAGGCCACCCGCTCCCAACAGTTCTGTAATAGGTCCTTCAACTCAAGAATCTTCTCCTTACCCACCCCACCGTTACCCAAGTCAGCCCATGTCTGCCCGAGACAACATGCCACCACAGCCAATGGGGTCTTATCAAGGGCGTCCCTCCCTGGGACCTTCCCAGTATCCCAACAGCCAACCTTCTGCTCAGTCACCTTATTCTTCAGCACAACCAGATTCATACAGAGGTTCTGAATTTCAGGTAATTGAAGCATTTATCATTTGTTCTTAAGCCTGTTATTATTTGATTTCACTGTTATCTGTTTTCTTCATATATAATTTCTTTGTCCCATTGACATTTGCAAACTTATGCAGTAATACTTTGTGCAGGTTAAACATAGAAATTTATATATATATATATATAAAAGAGTATTGATACTTACATAAAATTATTTGAGGATATTATGCTTCGATTTTATTGTACATTTTAAGTAGAGATGTAACAAATAGTGATTTAGCCAAATACCAAATATTCAGCCAAGTGTAGACCGAATACCGAATATTCGGCGGCTAAATACTCGCTTTTTAAAAACATTTCATTTTTGTTTGCAAATAAAATCTTTCTCAAATTTTAAATGAAAGAATTAAAAGATTAATAAAATTGATTTTTTATTATTTGTATATTGAAAAAAAATGTTAACACCTTGATGCATTTTTGTAAAATTTTAGATACCTTAATCCCAATAATAAGAAATGAGAAACCGTCTTCATTTTGGGATTATTTCACAGAAATTAAAATTTTCATTGCAGAATATTACAATAACAAACTGAAAAAAATGCAGAGGATAAATTAAAATTATTAGATGTATATTCCTAATTTGGTATAGAACTTTTAATAGTTAGGATGAAATGTCCACTTAATTGGGAAACAAATGCACAAAAATTTCCAAGATTTGCAAATTTAGGAAGAAAATATCTTTCAGCTCCTGCAAGCACAGTGTATATTGATTATTTATTTTGTGAAGCTAATAATATATGTGAACCCAAACAGAATAGACTTCTTCCTGAAAATACTGAAAAATTTTTGTTCTCGCATTATAATTTCAGGCTTTACAGTGATAAATGATGCTAAGTTAGCAAATGTTTGGAGATTTTTTTGATAATAATTGTACTGAAATGCAATTCTGCAATATTTAAAAGCATATTTCAAAAAAATTTCTATCCAGAATTTATTCAGCAGAATATTTGTTTAGTATTTCGGAAATAGGCTGAATATTGAATATTGGGCAAATATTCTTGGCACCCCTAATGATACGAGGCGTGTCCGGAAAGTAAGTACTGTTTAATTCTACCACCACCGCAGTGCTAGTGTCGCAGTTCCGCTCATGTGCACGCGTGTCTATGGTTGATTGTCTGTCCACTGACGCCATTACAGTCGGATTGTGCTGTGTTTACATGTGTTAGTGAGTGTTCAAAATGTTTAAGATGATTGCCGATCCCGCCGGCTGTGAAGTGCGTTCTGTAATACGATTTTTGAGCGCAAAGACTGTTAAGCCAGCTGAAATTCATCGTCAACTTGTATAGATTTATGGTGAAAATGTAATGACTGATGGAATGGTTAGAAAGTGGGTTCAACAATTCAATGATGGACACACCAATGTTCATGACAAAGCACAGAATGGGCGACCTTGTCAATGATAGTTTGGTTGCAAAAGTGAATGAGAAAATCGCGAAAACAGACAGATCACAATAAGAATGCTTGGTGATGAGTTTCCACAAATTACAAAAACTTTTTTGCATGAGATTGTCACAAATTGCTTAAATTATCTCAAATTGTGTTCCCGTTGGGTTCCGAAAATGCTTATGGATGTCTACAAAATGAAGCGACTTGGCAGTGCTTTGACATTTCTTAGCCGATACAGTGAAGAGGGCAATGACTACCTAAACAAAATTGTGACCGGTGATGAAACTTGGGTTTGTCATGTCACTCCAGAATCAAAACAACAGTTGATGGAGTGGCACTCACTGTCCCCTCCCCCCCACACACACAAGAAAAAATTCAAAACAATGTTGTCAGCACACAAAATCATGTGCATTGTGTTCTGGGACAGATAGGGCATTCTGCTTGTTGAGTTCATTCCCAGAGGTGAAACCATCAGTGCTGTACGATACTGTGAAACATTACGAAAACTGCAGCGTGCAATTCAAAACAAAAGGCGAGGAATGCTCAGTCAAGGCATTGTGTTGCTTCATGACAATGCACGTCCCCATTCTTCTGGTGTCATTCAAAACCTTATTCAACAATTTGATTAGGAGCAGTTTGATCACCCGCTGTACAGCCCCAACCTCGCACCTTCAGACTAACGCTTGTTCTTGAACTTGAAGCATGATTTTGGAGGGAGGTGCTTTGTCAGTGATGACAACGCAAAAAACGGTATTCAGCAGTGGCTATCTTCACTGGCAGCATCTTTCTTTGAAGAGGGTATACAGGGTGCGTAGCATCATGAAAAGTGCTTAAATTTGAAAACCATTTTTAAGCACCTTAAAAAAGTGCTTAATTTTGAAAGAAGGTCCTTAAAAAGTGCTTAGTTTTCTCAAAAGATGGGGAAAAACAATATTCAAAATCTCGTACGTTGAATACAATAAATCGAAAGCATAGCCATAAAGCTTTGTTTACCATTTTAATAAAGAAAAGAATACCGGATGTATCAAGAATGAAAACTGACGAAAGGGAAGAATTCGGGGAAGGATCCAGGTTCATGAATACAGGGGTGTCAACACATGTTAAGATAGCGCTTATAGTCCAGTCAATGAAGGCCCAAAATGAGGGTGGAAAAAACAATAAATTATATAGTTTTGAAAATTGGTACATATTTTCGTGAGGGGACTCTTGTTGAACTTACTAAAAATTCCCGGCCCTGAGGGGGGAGCTCGCGCATCATGGATTTCATCCCCCTTCTTTAGTTTTTCTTGGATATATCGAAAACTATTCAGTTTTCAAATTACAATTGATTTAACAAATTAAAGAGCGTAAAATTTCCTACGAATACATGCATTTATTATTCTTCTAGCTTGTATAGTTTCTGAGATAATGGGTCTCAAATTTACCCCCATCTTAGATTTCAACCCCCTTTTTTAGTCTCTTTTGAAAATCTCAAAAACTATTCAATTTTCAATCACATTGTAATACAACAAATTAATGATCATAAAATTCTCTACAAATACATGATTTTGTTTTTCTTCTAGTTGTAATGGTTCTCAAGAGATATTCAAGAAAAACTAAAAAAGGGGGATAAAATCCAAGTTGGTTGCAAACTGTGGGACCCATTACCTTGGAAAGTATTTAAGCTAAAACAAAAATAAAAGCATTCATTTATAGGGAATTTTTTGAGATTTTAAAAAAACAAAACAAAAAAAAGGACATGAAATCCAAGATGGCGGCAAACTTTGAGACTCATTATCTTGGAAACTATTAAAGCTAGAAGAAAAATAAAAAAATTTGGAAAACCGAGTAGTTTTTGAGATATTCAAGAAAAAACTAAAAAAGGGGGATGGAATCCAAGATGGTGGCGTAAGCTCCCCCCTCAGGACTGGGGACTTTAAGAATGTTCATCAGGAGCCCCTCACAAACATGTTTACCAATTTTCAAAACTATATGATTTAATGTTTTTCAAACCCTTCCTTGACTGGACTATTAATGACTTTTTCTGATTCCTCCTTTTTCAACAATGAGCACCACCATATATTGAAGTACTGGAATGGTTATCCCAAAGGGGCAAATTAACTGGTAATTTGTTAATTTTAAGAAATGTTGAAAAAAGGTCGCAGATTTTTATTGTTAATCTTATTAAAGTTGTTTTAATTTTTGGTAACGTCAGTTTGCATTATCATTTGTATTTTTTTTGTCAAACCAAAAAGACATAATTTATTTTACAACAGAAGACATTGTGCAAATACAGAAATAAATATTAAGATTAAAAAATTACATATTTAAAATTATAGGAATGTATATCTTAATTTTTTTGGCTAAGGTGCTTAAAAAGTCCTGAAAAGTGCTTAATTTTTGCAGCAATTTCTTACTACGCAACCTGATATACAAGTTTGTTTCCCACTATGACAAATATCTGAACAATGGTGGTAACTATGTAGAAAATAGTTTCTGAAATGCTCTTTCATGTAAAAATAAATTTTGTTTTGAAAAACATTTTTTATGCGAGTTTTTCCAAAACGGTACTTACTTTCCGGACACACCTTGTATATGTAAGGCGTAAGTTATTTTATTTTTCATTTTACTGCAGAAATTTCAAGTTAACTGGTTCACTATATAGGATTAATTAATAACCAAATAAAAAAGAAGAGAAATGAAACTGAAATTTGTACAATTTTAATAGAACTAGAACTTTCTTTGGAATGTTTGTATACATTATTTTTAAAAATAGTTTGAATTCATTTAAATAGTCAAATAAAAATTATAAAGTAAACTGTATATTTTTTTATATGAAATGTTTTTTTCCCCTCTCTATTATTGCTGATACAATAATTAGTTGTTGTATGACAAAACTTTTGAGGTTCTCAATTAATGGTAGAATTAGTTGGAGTGCTTCATAATGTTTATTTTTTTGCACCTTTTCTATCGTAGCATATGATCAAGTTAAAAGCGTAATCAAGTTCTTTATTGCAATATGATATTGTGACTATCTACATAAACTTTTTTTATAGTTATATATATTACAGTACTGGAAAGTTATTCTCCTGCTAGTACATCATTAGATATTCTTTCGATCATAATTCTTCAGTTTATCTCTTTCTTTCAGGACAAAAAATATCTTTTTTTTTAAAAAAATGGTTAAAGTGTTTGTTGAAGCAGGAAGCAGTTAATGTAAATATTACAAGTTATGTCATTCTGTAAAGCCGTATGATTTGTTATTAACTGTGTCTACTTTTTAAGTTTGGAGATTTATGTTTACGTATTATAATCTCACGGTTGTAAATACATGATTATCCAAATTAGTTCTCTTAATTATATTTGGATTTAGAAGTTATGTTTATTTAGAAATCTTAGTTTAGCCCCATTGTTATTCACAGCCCCAGATGTCACGTTTGCAGTCCACACTTATTCAAAGGCTTCTACCTAAGAATCAAACTGCTCAAGTAGGTCTTCAGTGATCAGTATTGCATTCAATAACGCTACACTAACCACTACGACTTTGTTGCTAATATGGTTTATTTTTTCCTGCAGCTATTAACCAATATTTATCTTTCTCATGTGTAATATATATTCTATTGGCACAAAATTGCTTATGAAACTCTTATGCCTTTATGCTCTTATGTTTTTGCATATTTGCTATTTTTTATGTATTTTATTGTGCTTTTTTGTATTTATGTTGTTAGCGTAAAAGAAAATGTATTGTTTCTTTATTGTAGCTAACTTGTAACTTTTATTGACTAAAAACGACGTAACAGAAGTCTTTATTATTTTTTTTTCTAGAACTATCCACCATCTCAGCAGGGAATGTATGGCCAGAGTATGCCACCTCCAAACAAAGTTGCTCCTCCCAGCAATATACCTAGTAATATGTACCAGCGTGATATGTATTCTATGGGTCCCAAACGGCATGGGGACTATTCAAAACCTCATGGTCCTGTACAGGATCAGTATCATATGGGTTCTTATCCTCAACAACCGTCTCAACCTCCTTATTCTGGTAAGATACTTGCACTTATTCTGTTTACAGCAATTGATATTTTAGTTCTTCTGTTTTAAAGCTTTAGATGTTAATGTTTCACATTTCTGTTTAGATTGTGCATGTATTAATTTGAAGAAATAATTCATATGCTGTTGTAAATTCTATGTTTTAAAAGACAAAAAGTTTGTAAAGTGATACAGAGATAAAAATCTCGTATAGTTGTAAATTCTGCATTATAAAAGTCAAAGATCTTTTTTTTTGGTAAAAATTGTGATTCATCCCTCCCCCTTACTTTCTTCAATTAAATATCTTTTATATGATTGCTTTTAAATGTTGAGTTATGTATGTGGGTTCACTCGTAAATGTCTTGGGGAACTCCAAAAGTAAACAGGTCGTTCATCACTCAAATACATTTACTAGGCAGTATAAACTATATATAGGTTCTATTAGAGTTACTGTTTCCACAGATTTAGAAATTATATAGGTTTTAAACGAAGAATCGGCCATGGTCACAGCTCGGCCATCTTCATCCTTCGTTCTTCTCCCAGAAGTGCCAGAGCATGTGCTAAGATTGCATGACTCTTTGCTTTGCAGCCAGACTGTTTAGCTAATTAAAATCCTACATACTTAACCTATGCTAGTTTTACAGTTTTTGAAACAGACCTTTTTTTGGAAACTTCGAATAAATGGATTTTAATAAATTTTGATAAACAGTCGAAAATGGTTTAAAAAAGAAATTCTGTGTTTTAGTTTTATTAAACTACAGAATGGAGACTTTAGATCAACAGGTACATAATAAGTTATTTTTCTTCAAACAAGTGACAAAAATTGTTGCTTTCTGCTCCTTTAACATTTTGTAATATAGTCAGAGTGTCTACTGATCATGAAAAGGTATTTGATTTCATATTTTTTTCAAGTATTTCCTTCTATCATTTCAAAGTCATTCTGAAGGAATTCCCTTTGGATGTTAGGCAAAGGAGCAAATTTCTTATTTTTTCATGCAAAATAAACATTCTTAAAATATGCTATATTAAAAACAGATGTATGGCTTTCTGTAGTTTACAAAACTCATCACATGCCTTATTTCTTTTTTTAAAAAAGGAATATTTTTTTAAGAGCATATGAAAATGTATGTTCTACTAATAGCTTTTACAGTCAGTATCGGTTACATGGTCAGCTCAGCGGTCCAGAAAAATCGGACCATATAAGCGGGGTGACCGTATATGTGGAACAATACTACACTATTTAATTGTGGCAGGGTTATATTCACCTATCAGAATATAGTGCTCATAAACAAATAATTAAGCTTTTAAGAACTTTTTAAAAATTAATTCGTGAAATAAAAACTACAGTAAGAAATATGCAATATTTTTTAGTGAAATTTATTAGCTTACCTTACCAACCTAAGTACAGTACGCATACGTACGTGCATCCATATTCATTGCACTTATTTAAAATATTCAGATATACAAGATTGCCTACTTTTTTTGGTTGTTAACACAACTTTTTCTAAGTACCTAATAGCTTTTAAATGTTCATCTGCTGCTTCGGAATTAGTAAAAAAACACCTGAGGTCATCTATGACTTTAAGCGCATCTGATGTTGATACTGATTTCTTTTCACATTCACTGTCATCCTCATCATTGCTTCCTTCGGCATTCGAATTTAACACATTAGAAACAATATCTTGTATTGAAGCTTCACTGTTAGTAGCGAGATCTTCATCAATCTTTGTATACAGATTTTCGTCTGGAATTGCATAACCGCGATTTCGAAGTTTTTCTGCTAATTCAGTTAAGGGGAGATCTTCATCGTCGTCTTCCAATAATTCTTCAGACTCTGGAGAACTGTGAAATCCAGCATGTCGGAAGCAATTTGCAATAGTTTTCTGTGACACCATATTCCAACTTTGGTCGATATAGAAGATTGCATTTAACACAGACACTTGCAATTGTTCTTTTCGGTCAATAGCAGAGATCATGTCTTGCAGAAGAAACTTTCTATAGGTAGCCTTGAAGTTTTGGATTATGCCTTGATCTAAAGGCTGCAATACACACGTGCTGTTTGGAGGCAAGAAAATGAGTTCAATTGATTTCAAGCCATCAACAGTGCAGTGAGCAGTACAGTTGTCTGTAATTAATGCAACTTTCCTTTTCTGTTTTGAAAAATTTAGATCCCATCTCCTAAGCGTTTTCTCCCAGATGTCCGCCGTCATCCATGCTTTTGAATTAGCATCGTAGAAGAGAGGCAAAGATTTGCAATTTTTCATACACCGAGGCTTAAGAAATTTTCCAATCACCAAAGGAATTATTTTCTCCGATCCATCCATATTTGCAGCTAACAACACAGTTAAGCGTTCCTTACTTTTCTTTCCCCCTACACATTTTTCACCTTTGAAACAAAGAGTTCTGTCTGGCAAGATCCGATAAAAAAGTCCGCATTCATCAACGTTGAAGACGTTGGCAGATTCATATATTTCGAGAATATCACGTAACACTACATCTTTCCATTCTTTTAAGGAACTACTGTCAAAATCAGCAGCTTCTCCGCACAATTTTTTAAAGGATAGGTTATGCCTTGAATTAAATCTCTGTAGCCAGCCATTGCTAGCAACGAAACTTGACTCGTCGAGTTCATTAGCAAATTCCAAGGACTTTTCTTTCAAAACATTCCAGGATATAGGAGCATTTTGCGATCGTGCATATTTAATCCATGACAGAAGAGCCTTATCCACATTCTCATAAGGTGACAAGCGCTGACGTTTTCTTTCTTGATCACAGATTTGAGCATTTGAGGAGCAAAGTTTGGCTGCTAAAATGTTGTTGAATGTCGTCCGGGGTATCGAATTTGCTTTGGCGAAAGCAGCTTTTGAAAGATTAGAATTTTGAAACTTTTCAATCAATTCATTTTTTTCAGCAAATGATAAATTCTTTCTTTTCGAAGCCATATTGAAAAAATTAACGTTCTTATTCGTCACATATGATCCAAATGAAACAAATTTTCCTTTACTCTTTTCGTCTCAGTTTCAACGTACTTTTCAAACAAGAAGAGAAAATTTCCACCAATAAACAGACCCACATATAATAACAGACACCCATAAACATATCCACCTGTTGTCCTTGGGGAGAAAGAGAATTGAGGGGGGTGGGTAACGCTCATGATGATTCCAACGCAAAAGAGAAATGGGGGGGGGGGGAGGGGGGAGGGAAGGGCAAGGCGTTAATTCAGGTCCTCTCTGGGGTCGCACTGACTTTTTTTTCTTGTGGTCATTCATTTTCAGTGTTGCTCCCCGCCTCAAGAAATGTTACAACAATTACTATTTTTCAAAAAAAAAAAACCGATAACCTCATTGAAAAGATAAAAAAAATGACCATATAACCGATAACCAGGAATTTAAAATGACTATATAAGCGGTGCACTTTAACACATGTTGCCTATTAAGTTAGACGGCACTTTAGAAAACTGACCATACAAGCGGGGTGACCTTATAAGCGGGTGACCATATAGCCGATACTGACTGTATTATTTTCAAAGGCAATTGCATACAAACTCATGGACAAATGCCCTGGCATTCTAAGGCATTTGCAAATAACAATTTCAGTATGTTAGGTTGAATCTCAAAAGGACTGAAAAATGAAGGCTGGAAATATCTTTGTGTCAACTAATATTTTTGAATTTGGATGACACTAATAAAGTTCTAAGTGGAATTGTACATTTTTACTTTCTCGTATACAAAGAGAAAGTATTGTAATCGTCAAAAAATTCGAACTCGAGATGTTGACGAATCTCCACGTTTTACACCTACCCGAGTCCGAAAAACACAATTTTGGAATTATGTCTGTATGTCTGTCTCTGTGTGTGTGTGTCTATCTGTGAACACGATAACTCGAAAACTATTAGAGCTACGGGGATGAAATTTGGTATGTGGTCTTTGAACATAATTTGTAGGTTTCTGTCAAATTTTGGACAAAATCCGTCAACGGGAAGTCTGTCTATTTGTATGTCAGCGGTCATGTGAACGCTATAACTCAAAAACTTGATTAGCTAAATGGAAAAAATTTGGTACACAGTTTTATCATTATGAATGTAGGTCCGTATAAAAGTTTGGGCCAAATCCGTCAAAAAGAGGCGTTCAAATTGCATATTCAATTTCTTTTAATCCGATTCTCATGTGCATGCGTATTGGTAGCAATCTGTTATTGTTGTAAATCAAACCGATCTCATTATTTCAGCAAATCTTTCATTCGCGCGCTTTTGCAATTGTTACGGTTGTGGTAGTATAAATTGTTTTCTTGGGAATTCAATTCCAAAGCAGAATTTTCGCTTTAGTATTCATTGCATTGCCTATTTTATCGCATGCTTCAAAGTAATATTTTTTTGAAACGTGGCAACAGATATTTGATTTCAGGTTTGTTTGTTTTTTTGTTTCACTTTCTCGTATACGAAGTATACAAAGAGAAAGTATTGTAATTGTCAAAAAAATTCGAACTCGAGATTTTGACGAATCTCCACTTAGAAAGTTTAGGGGAGATCACTCCCGCTGGTTTTTATTAATATGTGAAACTGAGTTCAAGAAAATTTGCTGTGATTTTACCGGCAAAGAGTTTGACACAGATTTTCTTTATATTAGTTTTCTGATCAAATTGATGTTTAATAATAATTTTTGAAATCTTGATTTTTTATATATTTTTCAAGACTTGCAACTGCTAAGAAATTGAGAGATACATTAGTCTTATTTGTGTCCAATATGAAGTATTTGCTTGTATTAGTTAGGTAATGTTAATATTAAATTGTGATGACAGTCATTCTAACATGTCAGTTTTTAGCTTTTGAGGCTTTATGAAACTAATATTATCTAAAATTACAGTTAATATTATCTAAAATTACAGTTAAATCCTGAATGTGATATTAAAAGAAGATGCCTGTCGTATGTATTGATTTGCCCATTTCTTTGTTTTGCGATTGTTCTAAAAAATTTAGATTAAAATTTGTCTAGAAGATGTCTGCTATTATTATTATTACTTGTCCCTTATTTGCCAAAATCCTCCACTCTCTATTAAATGCTGTAAACTATAATATTGTCCTTTTATTTTATATAGAAATGCAATCAGTTGTGTATAGAAATGTTTTAAATTTTGTCCAGTTTTGTTGTATTATGCATATTTCTACTGGCATAAAGAGAGTATGTCATAACAAATTTTAAAAGAACTTCTGAGTTGCTTCAAAGCTACACTATATTTATTTATGTGTATGTATGTTTATTTCTATAACAGTTTTGATTGTGTTCATCCAAAATGTAAAGTATGAGATTCTAATTATATTAATACTTTGTAGATCGTAGTCAATATCCTTACCGTCCCACCCATGGTGTACCTCCTCAGGCAGCTGGTCCACCTCAACAAGGTATAGATTTTTAAAATGATTTTTCATGCATGTTTGCTTACTATGGTGGTAACGTCGAACATGATTTTCTGTACAATCGTAAGCTTGGATTGAATAATTTTCCAGTAATATATTTTTGCTTTCATTGCTTCTTTTAAGAATCCTGGGTGATATTTAACTAAAAGTATTCATTTTTTTTATTTATGTATATATACAACTTTTCAATATTTTGTATAAAACAAAATACTTTTAAAACAATCATTTCAATTTATTCTCCCCCCCCCCCTCCTGCTTCTTGAAATCTTATTATTATTGTATCAGCAGTTTGCTACAGTTTTATTATTTTTTTAACATTATAGCTTCCTTTTTGATTGCTCTTTTTTGCTGATAAATGTTTCCTGAATAAATTTTTAAAAAAAAATTATGCTTATTTTTTTATTATGCATGAAAGTAAGACTTCCTCAGATTGCAAATGCCAGTCACAAAATGAATTTCTAAGAAAAATTGTTATTTAATTCCCTTTAATTTAGTCTGTACGAAATTTGTCAATCTGAAATTTATTTTGAGAACACAGTATTGGGAAAGAATTAATGATGTAAATAACTAATATCTATTTATTTAATATGTAAATAAACTTTCTACAGATTTGATATAATGCAAACTAAATAGATGAGTTTGCAAAAAAATTTTAAAAATATATATATTGAAACCCATCAATATCCCCTGCATTAATACACAAGACCTCCAATACATTGCTACAAATTAGACTATCGTAAGAGAAGATTGAAAGAACATCTTTAGCTAGCAAAAAATAAGTAATTAAAAAAAAAACATTCTATAACAGAAAGAAAAGGAAAAAGAAATTGGTATTCATCTGAAAAAAATCCCGATTTGTTAAATAATATCTTACACATTCCTTCTCGTGTTACTTTTATTGCATAAAATGATTGAGATAATATTTCCTTTGTAAAAATATTTTATGCAGAACTAAGCCCATACTAACTGAGGTGGTCAAATGTATATTCCTGTTAGAGAAACAGTATTAATTTTCTTTTTAATTTTTATTTGATAACCAGTAGTTAAATATTGGAAAACTCTGTATTATAACATGTGCAACTCACACTCATGAAGCCTTTTTCCAAAATGAAATAAATGGAAGTTAAGGAAAAACTAATAAAAATTCAATACAAGACTTTTATTCCTTTAGGCAACTTAAACTGAAAACACATGAACTTCAAATAAATTTCAAGATTTTCATTTGTCATCAGTTGAAAGGAAGAGTCTGCTAGTAGTTATATTGATAGAAATTTAAATTTTCTCCTTACCCCATCCCCAAGGGTAAAATCCAACATTTTTTCCCTTTCAGATTATGATACAGAAGTTATAAGCAATTTGTATGTTTGAAGACAGTATCATTTTATGAATATCTCATAGAAAATTTAATCGGTCTATTTTATAAAATATTGGGTTTATGAGAATTGTGTTCTGTTACCCTTCCCTCTCACATTTTATTTTGCTGAAGTTACTGAGTGCTTTTAGTTTTATGCATGTAATGTAAGATTCTGCGGAGTGTACGTATTTCGAAAGCTATTCTATGGTCTTTATCGATGATCTACTTTCTGAAACTGTTAACTCTCAAAGATATTACATGATATTTTTTCTATGGTTTTTTAGGCTGGCCACGTGACAGCAGATCATATTCATCTGGTCAAAATCAGTACCCACCTGGTCAGCGAGAAAATTGGGAAATGGCCAGGCATGGGGAGAATGCTTCGCAACCTGGAGGTGCAGCTTGGTCTCGCTATGGAGGGCCACAACCTGAGCCATATCCCCACCACATGGGTCCATCTATGGGCCCCAAAATGATGACCAGAGGTTATGGGCCTAATAAAATGTCGGTGAGTGACTTATTTTTATTTATTTTTAATAATTACCTCCCAGTAGTTGAACTGGCTTTCTTCATGCTCATTTCAGAAGCGGATAATTCAAGTTTATATGTATATTTTCTTAAATTCCACAAATCAAATATTCTTCAGATTTCAGAGATTTGCTAAATACAAAAAGTGCGATTTATTCTCTTTAGAAGCGAATTTTTCAGATCTTAAAACTATTAGATCAATATAATTGGATGCTTTAAAGGATTTAAGGCAATACAGCTAATTTCTTCGAAGTCAATAACATGCTGCAAATTTTTTTCAAGAAAATTACTCATATTATTAATTTTTATTTTGAACATTGTTAAGAAATAAGCAATTTGGGCCATTATCTAAACTTGCTTCTGTTGACTTTAAAATTTGAACACAGAGATGAATAGCATTCTGGCAATTTTTTTAAAAAACTTGGTTCTTATTTGTTTTATGCGAAAACATACTTTAGGTCATATGTATTTCTTAATTTGTTTGGTTAAATAAGAATCATTATTCTGTAATAATGTACCATAAGAAAGTAAAATAGGTATTGCCAGCTCTGTGCCACATCTTGATTAAGTTTGCCGATTCTGAGAATATTCGGTAAACAAATTGGCCAATTAAAGTAATTAAATCATCTGTACTTTAGAGAAAAATTCAAATTATTACTTTATGAAATTAACATGCTAACTGAAATATTTATAAAGATTTTATTATAATGTAGAGAATAAGAAATGTCATTTAATGCAAAAATGACATTTGTTTGCTACATCACTATCGGAAACATTTAAGTATTGATAGTTCGGTGCTTATTTTTAAAAATTTAAGCTTATAAATTGCTTTCTTAATTATCTGTAAGTAATTAATTTTTGTTAAACACCCAACTTCCAGCATTTACTCTGGACAGACTTCCTTGTATATAGTTTGATTTCTGTCTTTCCTGTCACTCATTCTCCATACAAGTATGATTTTTTTTCTTGCAGAAAAATATTTATGCTTTACCAAACATACCTTTATCTTATAATTAGGTTGTGTATATTTATTGGTTTCCATATGGGCTCTCTATGTGTATACTTCTCTTCACACATTCTGAAACTGCTCTCTGTCAACAAAATTAGTTTATCCAGTCTAAATTGAAATTCATTGGTACTTTATCGGGCTTGAAAAAGTTCTCAATATATTTTTAACACTGATAAGAGATTTCTGTATATTACTTTGCGAATACTAAATTTATTTCTTTTTTTCCCCTCTGCAGCCTCACGGTGGTGTTGGCCCTCCGCCTCAGTACACTCCTCCTTCTCAACGCAAAGAGGTTATCTTCCCACCAGATACCGTGGAAGCAGTCCAACCCGTTATCACCAAACGACGGCGTTTACTGGCCAAAGACATTTCTCCAATAGATCCCTGGAGGATCATGATGGCTCTCAAGTCTGGCCTTCTGGGTGAGAGCACTTGGGCCTTGGATGTGCTGACTATCTTAATCCATGATGATGCCACCGTCCTCTATTTTGGACTCAATCATCTGCAGGGATTGTTGGAGGTGCTCATGGACCATTATCGCAGATGTCTCAACCTTATCTTTGATCTGGTGGGAGACATGGAAGTGGGATTTATGGTGAATCCTCAAGAGAGGAAGGAGCGTGTCAAAAAGTGGTATGAATTAGACTGTGATGTCGAGGAACCTCCGTCTCCTGAAATATCGAATTGTGATGTTTTAAGTGGTGATAAAAATAGCATTCTGGATTCCACTAATTACACTTACAGAACGCGATGCAGAAAAACAGTAAGGACTCAAGAAGAGCAAGCACTCTTCTTATTTGACCCAGATAAGAAATGGGATGTCCATGAAGGTTTCATCAGTGGTAGCAGTCATTGGCAGCATGGTGGGGGTGAATACACTGGTTACATACAGACTCAATTTGAAAATACTGAAAAACGTGTGAGATTTGTGAGACTTCTAAAAGATATTAAAAAGTCTTTAAAAAATAGTTCATCAAAATTGAAATCTAGGGAAAATTCTTATTGTAAAAAAGAATGTGGATCTGATACCGAAGAAGATGAGAGTCTGAGTGAGAGCTCGAAATCTTCTCAAGAAAAATCTTTGGAAGGAAAATTAAATGGATCTGTTAGAATTTCGAATGACCAAGAGAAAATTACGAACTCTTCTGAAAGTGTAAATTCCAAATTAGTATCCGAGAATGGTGAAAGGACTAATGACTCTGAAATGGAAGTAGATGAAACAAAGAAATCTGCTGAAAAAGATGAGAAGGACAAAAATAAATCTGCTGATGAGAATACAGAAAGTAATTTCCCTAAAATTAGGCCTGTTTCTCCAACTCGTAAGCGACGAGCGCTTGAAGATCTTGAAGATGAATGTTACACTAGAGATGAACCATCCTTGTGTACCATTAGTGATGCGCAGGACTCTCTTGCTCGTCGCTGCATTGCTGTTTCATCCATCTTAAGGAATTTGTCATTTGTGCCTGGAAATGATACTGAGATGTCTAAACATTCTGGTTTCTTACTTGTCATGGGAAGATTATTACTCTTGCATCATGTGCATTCTCCACGAAAACCACCCCAGCGGCATTACGATAGAGATGAGGAAGGCGAAAATGCGTCCATTGCGGATTCTTGCAGCAGTCTAAACAGTGAACATGAATGGTGGTGGGATATGCTGCACATCATCCGTGAGAACACGCTAGTCACTCTAGCCAACATTGCTGGACAGCTTGATCTGGCTCCCTTTCCTGAAGAGATTAGCTTTCCCATTCTGGACGGCCTCATGCACTGGGTTACATGTCCCTCCTCCTACGCCCAAGATCCACTTCCCACCCAGCCATCGCACTCCGTCCTCTCTCCTCAACGACTCTCCCTGGAGGCTTTAAGCAAACTCTCTGTCTTGGAGAGCAATGTTGACCTCATGATGGCCACCCCTCCTTGGGAGAGGATTGACCGTTTCTTCTCCCTGCTTTCCAAGTGGCTGAGTCGTAATGAGGACCAGGTTTTAAGGGAGTTCTCAGTCGTCTTATTGTCCAACTTGTCTCAAGCTGATAGCAGCATGGCAAGAGCCATAGCTCTTCAAGGCACTTGTATCCCTCTTTTGATAACATTTGTTGAACAAGCAGAACAAAGTGCTTTACAGGTGGCCAACTCACAGGGAATCAATGCACTCAGGGAAAACCCTGAACTCATGGGTACTACCTTGGACATGGTTAGGCGGGCTGCAGGAACACTTAGGTGTCTTGCAAAGGTACCCAGCAATAGGACATTATTTTTACAACACCAACAGCGGCTTTTGGCTCTGGTCATGTCTCAGATCTTAGACCAAGGTGTGGCATCCATCATTGCTGATGTATTATTTGAATGTTCACGAGGAGATGATTCGTCAAGCTTAACAAATGGTGAAAAGGTTTGCACACCTCTGGCAGAGGAAATAGCCACGTAGTGAATGGCATTAAAAAAAATATCTTGGAATAAATTATCAAACTTTCAGCCAAGAATCCTATCTGTGGTCACATAAAGCAAAAATGCTGGGACAAAAAGATTGAAAAACAGATGCCTTTTAACCATCGGAAAGTGATCTGTGAAATAACACCTTGTCATGTAGCCTTGCTTTGAAGACTGAAGCAGTAAAACCCTCTGTCATTATTTATTGAATACCTAAAGCAAGACTGCATTTGTGTATGTGTAATTCAACTTTCATTAGGCGAGTCTTCGTTTTAATTCCTGAATGCTGTGGAGTTTCAGGGCTAGCTGGCACCATGTCGCTCATTGTATGCAGTCACATCAGTGAAACTGTCAGCAACACATGTGTACATGCGTGAAGGTTTCTCATCATTGTACAGCTAAATATACATTGCATCAGCAAAGATAAATGATAACTTTTGTAGATATAAATCACTGTAATTTTAATCCCCATTACCTCATGGTTGGGTGCATCACTTGTGTTAAAAATAGGTACGAGTAGCGAAGTGTTTTCCTCGTTTCTCCACCCGACAGGACTAATATTAGGATGTGAGTGGCCAGCTTCGCATGCTCGATATTGTACAGCTTAGGCAAAAGCACAAGTATTAAAAAAAAAACTTTGACAAGAAATATCCATGGCTGAGCCTGTGTTGTGACTTTTCATCTTAAATCTTTATTACTGAAAAGCACTTTAGGAATCAAACTATTATTACATTAACAGCAGTTGGAACGGGCATTTGAATGAATCCCCTTCAAATGCTAACCCATTTGTGCTTAGATTGTTCTCAGCATCTAGCTGAAGTGAAACAGTTTATTAAGGTTTCAGTCCAGGATTTCTGTCGGCTCTTTGATATCTGGTATTTACGAGTGCAAGAGCTTTATACTATGTATATGTCTGATGATCATCATTGAATAAATGTACAGGAAAACTGCTTTTTGAAGTTTTTTTATTTTTTCATTTTTGATCATTTAAAAAAAATGTGAACGTAACATCCAGCACATATTTCACTCTGTCGGAAATAATACATTTTCCTTAAAATCTTTGTAGTGTAACAGACAGCTTGGAAGTCTTAAAACCATTCATCCGATGAGATACATCCTTGAATATAAATAGAGGAAATATGTTCTTCACTGAACACATTATTATTAGAAAGTTTTTTAATGTGTTATTTATACATAATTTAATTTTATTGTTGTTTTATAAGCATCAGCTGTAGCATAAGAGGGGGATCAACAATAAAATAAAATAAATTGCCTTTAGAAGTTCCAAGTCTTTTCTAACAAGAATTAGTAATTTCTCAATGGTATGTTGTAAGGAGATAATCTATCTTGCAATTTTTTTTTTTTTAACTTGGTTTGGAGTCTGTTTTTTAACAAATGCTATTTAAAAATAGTCTATAATAACCAATACTTTACTGTTCATTTACACATATCTATTAGAACCTATTTTTTTTTAAAGAAAGAATTTCATTTATTGTATTTCATGATTCTGAGGGGGAGGTACTTTTATTCTTGACCTCCCTTCCCCCCCCCCCCGCCCCCCCCTGTACAATAGAAAATACTTACCATGAGCAAAAGTGCAATGCATTTACCAACAAAGAGTGCCCGAGAAATTTTTTTAAAAAAGCATAGATGTATTTTAATTCTAAAATCCTGACATGCAAAATATTTTGCACTAATGTTACAATTTTATTATTTAACAGAATATAGTAACAATGTGCTTCATTCATTGAAAACAGTAACACTTTTTTTTTTTTTTTCCATTTGACTAGTTGAAAATAAGATGTGCTTTATATATTGTGGATTTGAAATTTCTATCAAATCCTCTTACTTTTTTGCACTATATTAGTAAAGATTATTTGGTGAGAATGGCTCTTCCTTCAGTCCTTTTGTGCTATAAAAACTTAAAGTAATTTAACATTTTTTATGTACCAATCTTATACTGTCTGTCCATCCCGAGAACTGTCGCCTCCAAATTGTCTAGTTTACGGTGGTCGCTGTATCAACTGGTTATGCTAGAGAAAATCCATAGGAAGATGATTTTTTTTATTCTTGGTGCCAGTTTGCATCGGAACACATTTAAATGAACGTCTACTTACTAAAAAAATTGGATTTTGCCTGCGATAACCTTTTTCTAGAGCAACGACCGTAAACTAGACAATTTGGCAGCAGCAGTTCTTGTGACGGACAGAGTACCGATTTTTATCTTGTTCTAATGTGAAATCTTGTGTTTATGAGATTTTGCTGAAAAGTTCAGTTGTGAAAACCTTCTTTAAGACATTAAAAGATAAATCGCAGATAATTATAAATTTTATGTACTTGGTAATATATCACATAAGCAGAAAGCAATATTTTATGTATGAAAAGCTTCATAGTAGAATATGATTTTAAGGAAATATTTTTACTGTCATAAATTACTTCTGAAGTTGAAATCGTGTATTCCTTGTTGATTTGTGTGAAATTTTTATTTATAATATACAGTTAAACCTCTTCGGTACACTGTTCAAGGGACTCTTCAAAAGGATATACTGTTGAATCTTGATTCAAAATGCCATTACTTACTTTAGCTGTACAGATCTAGTTTTTAATAAGATTTCACAATAATTTAAGGACATTTTTAGGCCTATTATTTCAGACAATGTTGAAATTTAAAATATTTAAATATTTTTTAAACTAAATATATCAACTCTTTTTAAATAATAGAACGGCATGTAATGATGATTATGGTACTTTTATTGCAATAACTCATGAGTAATCAGATAAAGAAATTTCTTGAATTTTCATCATACAATATATGACAAAATGTAATTCCGATTATTGGATATATTGTGATATCTTCGATAATAGAAATTATAATAATAATCTTGAGAAATGAATAGAAATTAAAATAATCTTTAAAGGTATAGTTCTTGGGGTTTTTTTTTAAAAAAAAGGGAATTGTCCAAGAATTGCTTTAAAATTTTTGTTTCAAAAACATTTTGATAGTTTTCATTAGTATATTTGATTTTGGATTTTAATTAAACCCTTGTGAATTGGAATTTATATCCTTTAAATTTTTTCTGTGATTTTAGGAAATACTATTGAATATCTGCAATGTTATATATATATATAACGTTGCAGATAATAACACATACATAATAAAATAGTACATAATAACATAGGTAGATGGTGCCACTATTATTAGAATTAGTTTGCAAATGATAATATGAAGAATTGCATCATTTTTTAAACGATTTTATCAAAATAAAATAGGTTAATATAACGTTTTTTAAAAAATATAAATTTATAGTTTAATTTATTAGTGATGATTTAATATAGTATATATAACATATTTTAGTTATAATATTTTCACAATAAATGCGGAACTGTATTTCGTATTTAGCTTTTGGAATTTATTGCTATGACTTTGAATCAATAAGCATTTGGTTAATTTTCTCATTCTGTTCTTAATATATTTTGGAGATTTTCTTCTATATTTGTTGTCTTTTTCCAACAATTGGCCCTCACAGAAGGTTGGCGCCTATAAATTTCGAAATAATGTGACATTATCGATTCCTAAGGTCGAATGGCATTTGATTGTTGGAATTCCATATCTGGGTTGTCTTTTTCATAATAATAGTGTTTAATCTTATTATCTTTCTGTATTTCATTGTGTGAATAATATTAGGTTATACTGTTTTTTATATTTAACTAGCAGTACCCGCACGGCGTTGCCCATGGTATCATGAATTTCAACAAAATGTTTTTTAAAGCCCATAATGACATAAAATAAATTTTTGAAAACAAAATCAATACAAATATATATATATATATATATTATTGATTTTGACCGCTTATTTCTCTTTGCGACAATGATATTAACTGAAGATACATTTTTTTTTTTAAGCGACAATGAAATTATAAATTATAGAATTCAAAATGAGTAAAATCAATTATAATTCAGTCAGGCTGACGCCTTAAGATGTTTCGATCCTGTTTAAAATAGTTAATTGGTGACATTAGATACTTTGAATTAAAGCCATTCGACGAAATGATTTCAAATTGAAATTACAGTACCAAATCTACTGATATTTTCGAAAAAATTTTTTTAGGATTTAAAAGATTGTTTCCTATAAACCAGGTAAAATGCTAAAGAATGAAATCTTAAACGATTTCGAATGGAAGAATACGCCTCGAAAGATACAGACAAACATAATTTCTATAGTATTTAAATATATCCAAAATGAATCAAAGAAGAAAAGAAAAAGAGAGATTAAATCTTCCACTTCAGGTTTAAACTTTGAAGCCAGATTATGTAAATAGCTCCTTGAAATCAATTTGATTTTTTCTAGTCTTCTCTAACTAAAGATATAGTCGGAACGTTATTGCTTGCAAATGAAGGGAATAAATCACGGCTGTTTTTTCCTGCCAGATGGCGTAGCCAAGGCGAAAAAGTGAGAAAAGCCTTGATTCTTCAATGCCGGCAATCGAAAAAAATTCTCTGATCCCATCAAGAAATAAATTAATCTAAAATCGTAGAAATAAAATATTTTAACAGTTCTTGTTTTAAATCAGAGAAGAATAATTGATTTACTACAATAAAATTTTTGAAAATGATATCTTTATTAGAACATCGGATGCAAGAGTTTTAAGAATGCCGGAAAATTTTATTTTTGAAAAGTGACTATTTTTTAAAAAATTCTCAAAATTCAGTAAATTAAGTTAGAAATTCAAAACTAACTTCATTAAAACGGCAATCACGTGCTCTTTCCGATGGTGTATCTATTTTTTTCGTACAATTATCCAAAATCATGCTATTGAGAAATTAGTGCGAAAAATCACCCAAAACAACACAAAACATTAAATAAAAAATTTTCTAGATTAAATTTTAAAATTTCGGCTTCGAGGTGCATTCAGTCACCATTACGACTACCTGTGTGCCAAATTTCATGGCTGTAAGTGTGATAGATTCGTCTGGACATCGCAGACACACACACACACAAACATTGCCTTTTATAAGTATAGATTTTAAATGAGGGTTTAATAGGTGTATATAATGAAAATGTTATTTGAGTTTTAATGGTATAAAAAATATATAACTATATATATATGTTTATGATTATAAATATATTTATAATCATAAACAAATACAGAAACAAATTCAATAACCAATCAAGAAATTAAATCTTGAATCGAAAAAAATACTATTTCAAATGAAGTAAGCATTAGGAAACTTTATGGTTAACATAAATTCTCAAAAAAGATTTAAAAATGAAAAAAGCTTAATTAATACGGTGAATGCGCCAATGCAGCAGTACAACCGAAAAGTGAGAAATATTAACAAAAGAAAACATCAAAACCGCGTCATAAAAGAAAAACCTAAACAACAGAACGGAATATAACCCCAAAGTCCGGAACGAGTCATCAGCACGTCTGACGTTAGCGTTATATTCAGTTTTGGTTTTTCTTTTATGACATGGTTTTGTTGTTTTCTTTTGTTAATATATATATATATATAATAATCTCACTTAATTTTATTTCAAATTCTAATATATATTTTAAAGTCTTAATGTATTCCAAAATCACTTCTTTAACTCCAGTTTCATTTCCCACTCTGGAGGTTTATTAAATCTCTCGTTTTGATATATTTATTACTAAAAGAATATTTTAATCGTTTCCACGCGCACACAACTCGCGAAATCAGCGACTTATTGCCGCCATGCATTTTCCCTAAAACACTTGCGTAATATACTAAAAATAGCTATTATTCCCTTCACTTTGATCACGTGTCTATCTGTTAAATCCCTACCTGAGAAAAAGCAGGGATCTTCTGTTCTCTTTTGGCTTGAAACCTTATACTAAGATGTACATACATTCCGTCACTCTCCGATAATAAAACGAAATTAGTCAATAATTCGGCCTGCTGTTTTTATTTAACGACTACAATAACAAATACGTTATATATATATATAATGTTTAACATTGAAATGAAGCAAAATAGTGTACCAATGAGAATGAAGTAATAAAGAGATTTCTTTGTATTACATTTAACTATGTACAGTAATGATTAATTTGAGTTGTATTTCTGAAAATCATGTATCAAAATTTAGAAATTTTAGGAATTTCATAATGCCTTTATAAATCTAGAAATAATCAAAAGTATATAATCTTGCCCTTATAAATTATGAGTTTTAATTGAAAATTTTTTTTCAAGAGGTCCAAATAGCTTTTTTAATGGTTCTTAAAATAAACAAAAGTTAATTTTGCATCAAAAGCATGATCAAAAAATAAAATTCATACTGTTATAGGGAGAAGCAATCGATTGAAAAGATACTACATCTCAATTTTTTGAATTGCAGTAGTAATTCATTTAAAAAGATAAGCCTTAACTTTTCAGTTTCAAGGACAATTTTTCAGTTTTCAAGGGTGTTTGAGGCATTTTTTTCTTGCATAACACAGTCAGCTTAAAATGTTTGACAATTTTGTCTCTTTTATTATTAGTCTTATGCAGAAATCTCACTTTGCCAGCACAAAGTGCCTTCTGTTTTAGGGATTTTAACTTTGTACAGTCTTAGTATATTTATTTATATGCATATCTATATAACATACACTGCTGTCCAAATGCTAAGGACGATTTTTAAGATGCGAATAATTAGGACTTAATATGGATACAATGGTTCGCAATCAGTTGCAGAGTACTGTGGGTTATACACTTGTCAGAACTCGCATTTTACAGTACAAATTTGGCAATGAGGGCATTTAGGGGGTTAACCAGAATGTGAGGAAGACCAAAAGGTGTTTTGGTCCACCACTTTTCACAGAAAGCTGATAATGATTTGAAACTTTCATCAATGGTTTTGTTTCATGTACAAAATATTTACTTGCATTTTCGTAAAAATAGCAAAAATATTCGGGAAAATCGTAAAGGTTTCTTTAAAAAATCCCACATTTTCTAGCATGTTATTTGTTTTTAACATGCAGTATTTAAGTTTTGGTGACCTTTATTGTGTTCTCTGCAACTGATTGCAAACCATTGCATCTATACTTCATAATTATTCGCATCTTAAAAATCGTCCTTAGCATTTGGCCAGCAGTGTATGTTTGTCATTAAAATCTCTTACATTATAAAAGTGACATAAATTGCGCTAACTGAACTCTTTGTGGCATGAACTATGCTTTATGACTGAGGGTAGGAAGGCTAGAACATTTAATATCTGTTGCTCATTATAATCTCTTATCTATTCAGGGTATTCTATTTATTACTCCTTTCAAAAATAAAATGGAATCTTGTTCAACATTTATAGTAAGAAGTCACGTAAATGAAAAATCATATCTAGTTACTGCTGTTAAGAATTGTAAAGAAAATATACTTTTTGTGGAATTTTAATTCCCAAATTGAGATTTTATCATTCAGAATATATTCTCTATAGGTTGAAATCACTGGCAGAGGAGCAAGGAAATTTCTTAGATGTACAAATGTTTGACTGGGGGAATTCGCACATCTGCAGTGTGATCTAATTTATCTGCATTCAAACATTTTATTGAAAAAATATGCAGATATAGTCAGTTTCAATATCCCGACACTAGCACTTTTTGACGATTTTACACAGAAAAGGGGTGTCAGGCAATGAGTAAGACGAACTCATTTCTGGAGTTCTTTGTTAGATCACGCTAAGTAAAATGCAAACCTATCCCCGTCCATTCTTCACTTTTCCCCTATTCTGGTAAAACAGGGTTCGTACGCGTCCTTACTTTTACATTTAGTCCTTACAAATCCTTATTTTTATGCCCCATTTTTAAAAAGTCCTTACTTTTTACTCTGCCATTATTAAAAATTTCACCGATTATCGTTTTTCTAATTCCTCCTTCTCGGCGGCTCTAATCTCGGTCGACGTGGCTCTCGCGGAATGGGGTGGGGGGACGACACTGTCGCGTTCTACGAATCCATATCCATCGCATACACTTTGGGAAATAAGGGAGGAGTTACAGATGGCCTTTATTGGTCCATGGTTCCATAGGAATTATTGTCAAAAGTGCTGTTACCATTTTTAGAACTGTATCAAAGTGACAAGCCTTTACTTCTATTTTTTGGCAGTGATATTTTTAAAACTTGTTAATGGTTGCATTTAAAATTTTAAAACCAGAGAATGAAAGAATTGAGAAACCTGACACTTTATGCAAATTCAACTTCAGTGAGCCAAACTTGTATAATGATAAAAGTTAAGTGTATTTAGGATTTGCTGTAGAGCAACTAATAAAAGAAAAGATAAAAAATAAGGAATTAGCAGACAAGGATGTTTTCACACTCAGACAGGATAGTCGGAAAAACATCATAACAATGATAAAACATCTCATGTAGAAATGTCCTGTGAATTACGCACTAGTAAGACCTGCGATTTGCATTGATCCACGAGCAATGGCTGGATATCCCGAAAAAAGCACAGGTAAAAAGGTATTGATTGTATTGTCGCAAAATAAACGTATTGTGGGAAAAGATTGCGACGGAATTTTGTTACTTTATGCAGATTTTCTGTTAAATATTTTAAAGCCAAATTCATTTGAATTTACTTCTTTCAATCCAAGAGCTTGATAATTTTTTACAAACTTATTTTAGCAATAATCATTATGAAAAAGTTTGGAAGATTATCAAAATGGTATTAATACTGTCACATGGACAATGAGGTTTTTCGGTGAACAAGGCATTGGAAATAGAAAATTTAAAAGATGCTTCATATATTTTCCAGCGTGTAAATCATGATTTTATTAAGCTGTCTGGGGCTATTTATGACTTAAAAATTACTAAAGAAATGAGGACGGCTACCACCTCAGTTAGAGCAAAATACATGCAGTATTTAGAAAGTGAAAGTTCCAAAGAAAAGACTGAAACAAAACAACTGAAACGAAAAGCTCTAGAGGAAGAAATAGATTTTTTAAAACAAAAGAAAATGTTCCTCCAAACCGACATGCACCAAACAAATGAGAAAGCAAATGATTTAGCTAATGAGGCTGAAAAGTCAAAGAACATAAATTTATTTATTCAATCGCATGAACTAAGAAAAACAATTTCTGAAAAAGAAATTAAAATAAACACCTTGGATGTGAAATTGAATGAAAAAAGTATGGAATTAAAAGATATTTAATTTGATTACCAGTTTCATGGGAGTTTTTTTCATCAATTTATTAACTAATATTTTTAGGAGTTTTGTTGTGTTAAATTTGTAATGTATCTTCTATGTTTTATATTATAATTTATCATCTAATAGGTTGAATTTGCAAAAATAAGATTTTATTTAAAAATGCGTGCGACAATTCGTTAGGTTTATTCAATTTAGAGGTCCTTATTTTTTGATTTTTTTAGTCCTTGATTTTCTTTTAAGGAAATGTGTACGAACCCATTAAAAGTTCCAGAATAGGGGAAATAGTTTCCCCAACTGGTGCAAAAGCACGGAGGGTTTTGGAATCCGAGAACATACGATAATTATAAAACATGGATTCCAGCATATGCATGTAAGATTGTCACATGCTACTAAAAAGCAAATATTTTCAACATTATTTTGGAAGAAAATAATAATAAAAAAAGGCGAGTAATTTTTCTCTTGTGGAAATAGATTTCGGAAGACAGAATTATAATATTGCTGTAAAAAAAATCGGGAGCTTTGTCTTATAATTTGGTGACTATTTTTAACAATGACATTTTAAACTGGAATGGAAAAATATGAAAATTGAAAGAATAACATTAGTGATGGAAGATTGATGAATGATGTGACACATTTATGGTGAATATTTTCAGTATTTAAGTTTTGGTGACCTTCATTGTGTTCATTTAAACTATTTATTGCGCTATCACTGATGACTGGAAATAATAAAAAATTATGATAAACAGAATTATTCAAATTTGCATGATTAATGGATTTTCAGCACCAGAAAATTGCAATTAATATTAGATTTTTTTAAAAAGATGTGAAGTGTGGAATCTACTGTACGAAACAAAATTTCAGGCTGTTTATCATGTTGGATATCAACTTTCTTTTGTTGGCTCTTAGTTCAAAAGTCCCCCTCTCCTTTTATACAGATTTTTGTCTACCTTGCTATTACATCTGTGGCCGCCTGCACCCGACCTTATAAATGTGAAAAACAGAAGACAGCTTGAAAACCTTCTGAAATACATTGTTATCATTCTTCAACTAGTATACATAGCCTGTTAACAACTTTTAAAATAAATAAAAATTCCTAAAAGTACTTTATAATGAGACTTACCTGTTTCAAAATACTCTCCTCCTTTATTTATAGACGGCTCTCAATATGTCTCCCATTACTGGAATGGCTCCTGTGAATCTGTTTTGGGGATTTCATGTTTCACAATGAATTTTCTTTGCTCCCTTTTATTTTCAAAGATTTCATTTGAGGAGGAAAGGATACCCACAGGGTCAAACCTGGAGATTACGATGTTTCTAACCAACATTTGTTATTATCGAGCAACTCTTGACATGCTATGGCATGATTCATATTTTGCTCATCAGTTAAATTTTGCTGCAGTGCGATTTCTCTTCAATCAAATCAGTCAAAATTGTGTGCAATGATTTTTTTGCTGATGCTTAGTTCTTCAACAATCTCATGGACATTAAATTAAGTTTAAATTTATCAAAGCACCGGCTTCCTTCGCCAAATTTTCAGGTCATCTTTGGTAGGTGTTCTATTCGATTTAAAATGTCTGTACCATTCATAGCACTGGGACTGGTCAAACTAATCTTCGCCAGAAACTTGTTGAATCATTTAAGCATTTTTCCGTAAGGAATCCATTTTCAAAATGTAAATAATTATCAAACACAAAATACTGGTTCACTCATAAAAGAGTCACAAATTGACATAAGTTCGTGGAATAAGTACAGGCTCAAGGTTAACTCTACACAATGCCACTGCAGGTTAAATTAATGAGGTTAATAAATTGAGGCTATAAATTTCTTGAAAGTTTGGCTTCCTGTCAGACAGACCTTGCATTGTGCTTTTCAAACTGAAAATAAGTAATTTGTGGGCTTGAGACATGAATTACCCCTTCCTATTTTGTCTAACTTGAACCCTCTTGAATTTTGAGTTTGATTCGACTAGGAAGCAACTGTGGTTGGAATGAACTGAAAGTGTAAATTCACAAAATGATATTTTTTAAAAGGAAACTTAAAATGCACAATTGAAATCTAAAGGAAGTTGAAACTAAAAGCTGTTAAGTTATTAAAAACTAATCAGGTAAATTATAAACAACTTCTGCTATGTCTAGACAAAAAGTACATACTCTGATTATCATATTTCTGCTTCCTTAACCTTCCCCCCCCCCTCAGGAAGTTTCAAAACAAAACCAGTCTATAAATATCGATTGTAATACAAGTATTTATTTTCCTTTTGGTATCATTATAGTTGAAAACTGAGTACCAATTAGTTAAAATATGAAGTTTTTGTGGAGATGCTTTTACTTTGCATTTTAATAGGAAAAAAAAAAACCTCACTGTTTTGAAGTTTGAAAGCTCTTAGTAATATCAGCCACTGAGAACACGAATTTTCTCTTGCTTGTATTTAAGAAATACAGTCAGACCTCTATTTAACGAACCTCTATTTTGCGAACTTTTCCTTGGAACCAAGAACATTTTGCGAATTTCTTCGCAATATAACCTCCAAATAGCGAAGTGCATTCTCTATTTCTATGTGTTTATGAAGATGTGGTAGTTTTGAAGTGGATACATACAATGCAGGATAAAAATGTTCCGATATCTGGGCCTTTCATAATTGAGAAAGCTCTTCAATTTGCAAAGGCATTGGGATATGACGAATTTCGAGGAAGCAATGGATGGCTTGAAAAATTTAAGAGAAGAAACAGAATTATGGCAAAAGTAATATCTGGTGAAAGTAAAGACGTTGATGATAATGATAGTGGAAATTGGATAACGGAGACACTGAGTAAAATTTTAAAAGACTATAAGCCAGAAAACATCTTTTTTGCGGATGAGACTGCTTTATTTTTTCAATGTTTGCTTCAAAAGACATTAACATTTAAAAAGGAAAAATGCTTTGGGGAAAAACAAAGCAAAGCAATATTAACTGTCATGTTAGGTGCAAATATGACTGGACATCAGAAATTGAAAGTCATTAGTTATCGGAAGAAGCAAAAATCCAAGATGTTTCAAAGGTGCAAAATCTTTGGAGGTTGATTATGACTTTAACAAAAAAAATCTTGGATGATGTCAGAAATGTGTGAAAAATGGGTTCAAAAGTTGGACAAACGTATGATTGCAGAGTGTCGCAAAATTGCTCTCGTTTTTGACAGTTGTCCCGCCCATCCGAGGGAAATCAACTCAAAGCTGAAAAATGTTACAGTTTTTTACTTGCCACAAAACACTAAATCAAAAATGCAGCCAATGGATCAAGGGGTGATAAAAAATTTCAAAATATACTCTCGCAAGAGAGTAGTACGAAAAGTTATCATTGCACTTGAGAACAATCAATCCATGCCAAAGATCAACTTACGGGAAAGCATATCAGAAATTTCCAAAGAATGGAACTAATGATGTCACAGATCGTATTATTCGCAATAGTTTTGCCAAAGCTGGATTCTTTGTCAGCAATGAGAATTCGGCAAGTACGGAGGTCGAAGATGATATTCTCTTACAGGAACTTTAAAAAATGTGGATACAGCTAAGGGAAAAAGGAGAAATTAACGATGATGTGTGAAAAATAAAAACAATACAGCAATGAATTGCGATGAAAACGAAGATGAAAATGATTATGATGCAGAAATCAACAAAGCTTCGTCTGATGAAACGGTAAAATCATTTGAAACAATCCGACGCAAATTACAGTTTGAAGAAAATATGCCTGAAGGGTTTTTTGGTGCATTGCAAAAATGCCAGACATATTATGAGAGAAAACACTTTTTCTAACAAAAAAATTAGACAATATTAACAGACTTTATCAGTAATTAAATTTAAGGACGCATGTAGTAATGTATGCTTAAAATTACTTGTTAAAATAAATGCGATAATGTCATTAAAATTCATTAATTTTAATATAAAATTTTTTAAAAATTGAAAATACAGTGTATTCCCGGACAATGTCTTGTTTTCCTTGCAGGTTTCTTTTTGATGGGTAAGATATATAAAACTTCGTTAAATAGAGGTCTGACTGTAGTTTATTATTAGTTTTTTAATATTCACATTTTAAATTACTCAAAAGCAAGAATAGTAAATATTCTATTTTTTCTAAAATTTAATTTTTCAACCTAATTATCCGTTAAACACTGTCTTGTTTAAAAGAAACAATGTAGTTCGAAAAAGAAAATTCTATTAAAATGGAACTATACATTAAAAACATATACACAGAATGTGCTAATGATTACAATTCTGGAGCTAGGGAAATAAACAGGTGGTACTGAAGTCCACCAGAGCCCAGAACGAAAATGATGTATAAAAAAGCATGAATGAACTGTTTTAGAATGCATGGGCAATTTTAGGTAATTGTTACTAGAATATTAAAAGATGACGATTTACACAAATAGAAATGATAATGAGAAAAAAAGGTTTCATCTTTTATTCAACAAAAACTAAAATGTCACAGATGATCACAAAAATATGAAACAGTGTATGTAAAAATGAACTATGAGCTAGTTTTGGGTTTAGCTTTCTGCAGTGCTCGTTTCCAGATTTGTTTACGAGCAGGGAAATTAGCTTTATGCTTGTCCACATCTTCCCAGATTTCTTGCTGATCCTCTTCAGGTACGGAGCGTCTGTACTGTTTCATGAGGTCATACTTGTCCAACACTTGCATGGGCTGGATTTTGGTACGCAAGATTCTCCTGCTTTTCCAATGTAGCTCTCCCAGAGGCTCAATGCCTTTCAGGTTCCGTTGCTCCCATTTGGCAAACCAAGGGGGAGGATTCAACTTTACCTACAAGGTAAAACATTGCAACACAACAGGAAATATTATCAAAATCATTTGGATATTCAAAATAATATAGAAGACATTGCTTTTTGCGATCAGTACTTTGTTGAATGTACCAGTAACTCATGTAGGAAATGAAATTCTAAGAATTTTCAAAATTGCTTGTTCATCCTCTACTATAAAATAATTTTTGATCCTTATATATCAACAAGAAAACATTTTAAGTTAAATCAAAAGTGTAGGAAGCCCTACCCTAAAAGTGGAGTTATGAGAAATAATATTAACTGACTGTTCTTCACCTTGTTTTAATTAGAGGGAAGAAATGCAGGAGAGATTATTTCATACACTGAATCATCCGTTCATAAGTACTGAAAATGTGAGAAATATTTTGAAGTTTAAGAAAATTCATTAATATCACATTGCATGGTACTAAAATTCAAAGAAAAGGTCTTTCAGACTCAATTTTCTCTCTTCCAAACTTGTAGTCAATACATACACATCTTCAGAAAATACACTCCAATAATTAATTTTTTAAAAAAATCATGTCGGCAACTTTCTTGATCACAAAAAATTTTTATCAATAGGAAAAAATGCTTACAATAAGAAAAACAGAAACAAAGTTTTGTTATTAATGGCTACATATATAAAAAAAGCATATAAATTAAATTTTTATATGTACTAAAAACTAGTCAATTAGTAAAATGTTCTTTTTAACCCTTTCTGGTGAAGAGTTTTAAAATGAAGCCACCTTTTAATACCATATGTTGGTCTTTAAAGGATTAACTTGCATGTCCAACTACAATAAGTATTTTGTTTCTTATTAGAAAATTATCAGAAATATAAACATCTATTATATAAGTGTAATGTGTCATACATGAGCTATATGAAAAGTGAAAGCAAGAAAATCTACTTTCGTGCCACTGATATTTTGTATTCAATACTTCATTAATTCATGGCTTGTGAAACTTTTTCTACTTGCAACCCTATTTCCATCAATAAAATTCTGTAAAGACTGAAGCATTTATAAATAATTATTAGAAAAGTTAATATAAAATATTATTTATTTGAATATAAATATTATTAAATCTTTTAGACTAAGATTATTTTATTAACTACTAGTAGTACGTGCATGGCATTGCCCGTGGAATCAGGACTTCAACAAAATGAAAAAACGCCGCCCAAAATGACATGAAGTTTTGAAAACAAAATCAAAACAAAAGATACACTTTATTGATTTTCCCCCTTACTTTTCTTCGCCATAATGACATTTCAACTGTAGAAAAACAGTACAGAGTATGTTAATCTGAAACAATATTAAAAAATTGCATCATGAAAATGATTATTATACAGAAAGCAAAAAAAGCGAAACAAACACATTAAGACACTGCCGAAAATAATAATTGAAGGCATTCAGTTGAAGTTTATGACATATCCTGTGTTCTGCACCATCAGCCAATGAAACTGCAACAATGCATGTTGGGAAGGCTTGCCGAATGAAATTTTAAACGATTTCAAATGGAACAATACGACAAACATAATTTCTGTGGTATTTAAATATATCCAAAATGAATCAGAGAAGAAGAAAAGAAAAAAAAAAAAAGAGACCGAGATGAAATCATCCACTTCAGGTTTAAACTTTGAAGCCACACTATGTAAATAGCTCCTTGAAGACATATTTAATTTTTTCCAGTCTTCTGTAACTAAAGATATCAGACGTGAAGCAAAGGGGTTTTGACGTCACGTGGTTTCGACGAAATGCATGTTGGGAAAATATGTCACGCGACCTTGATTATGAAGTGAAATTTTTTAACACTTCCGAAAAAAATTAATTAGTTCAATTTTAACCATTCTTGTTTTAAATCAAGGAGAAACGTTATGTTCAACAAATTTCAAATTGATAACAAAATTAGAACAGCGGATGCAAGAAATTGAAATTCCAAACAAAGTTTTTTAGGCTTAACCAACTATTTTTTAAAAAATTTCTCAAAATTTAGTAAATTACGTTAGAAATTCAAAAGTAACTTCATTAGAATGGAAATCGTGTGCTCTTTCTGATGGTGTATCTATTTTCTTCGTACAATTATTCAAAACCATTCTATTGAGAAATTAGTGCTAAAAATCAACCAAAACAACACAAAATATTAAATAAAAAAAAATTCTAGATTAAATTTTTAAATTCCGGCTTCAAGGTGCATTGAGTCACCATTAAGACTACCTGTTTGCCCAATTTCAAGGCTGTAAGTGCAATAGAATTGTCTGGACATCACACACACACGAACATTGCCTTTTATAAGTATAGATTATTACTTACAAATGTTTAAGAAGCTGGATGAAGTAGGCCTTGTGACAACTTCTGCAACCCACAGTTTAAGAAGTTTTGCTTTAAAGACTGAATTCATAGATAAATTTTTAGGAATAAGCATTATTTTAAGCTTTTGAGAAACAAAGACGACTTTTATGCCTTTTCTTAATAAGCGAGTTAGTTCTCTATTACCATTCTTTGTAAACCTATAGAATGTTTGAAAAATCTATAATCCCTCAAATTTGAAGTACTAAGATTTGTAGCACTGGAAATGCTGTAAGTAGAATTGGTCTTTACATTAGCAGAGTTTGACCCTTAGTGGGAGAGGCTAGCATACAGAGTTCACCAGTGAGTCATTTCTTGCAGCAAATTTTTTATTCTTCCTCCCTGAGCCCTCTCCCTCTCTCTAACCTAATAGGAGCATCCCTCGAATACAATGTGTCTAGCTGATTTATTCAGTCTGACTTCTGCCTTCCAATCTAAGCATTTTTTTTTTTTTGCACTTGCATGACGTCGGAGAACTCAATACGCCAGAAACTTGTGCGCTGCCAAGAGATTCGAAGTCAAAGACACGACCAATACACACAGAAAAACTGAAAAATTGGCTAGAGTGAGAGGATTTTTCAACTCTTCCAATGAAAACTGCCAAAAATTTTATACATCTGGTGACCAACTCATGGTCGACAAAAACTTGGAGCCCTAATAGGAGCTTGGGAGATGATTATTTATTCAATATATGCCTAATAAATTTTCTTCTTTTTCTACTTCATCTGTCATTCTTTCTCTCTATTATAGATCCTGAACAGATAAAAATAATAAACTGAGAAAAATGGGTAGAAATATGAAGCAGAGGGTGAAAAAAACGATCTGACATACTCTATACGCTGCCCCTCCCAAATTATGCCATATGCTAGCCCCTCCCACAAAGGTTAAGTAAACTTTCGATGTGGTGCCTCCCAAGCTTGAGTTCTATTTCATGGAACAAATAATAAAAGAGACAATAAATATAATGTTAAAATCTCTTTTTTTGAATATTCACTCAAATAACAAGATTTTTATTTGTATTCTCATTAATTTTCTTTTACACATAAAAGACATTCGAATGCTATCTTTAATTAAGAATACAAGTCCCTTTCAATACAGTTTTTACATTTATATAGTCAAGCTGAAGACTCTGTATTAATATATTAAAATAATAATAACCACTTGAAGGATAAATGTATTTTTAATGAAACTGTTCTCAAATCTATTTTGGTCAAAAGCACATAGCATTTTCTGGTCCTTTACAAAAACTTTTCTGCTTCTTCATGAAAGAAAATTTGAATTTTGTCCAGTTCTCTTTGAATATTTGAAATATAGCATATTTGAAAATTCAAGTAGCACATGTTTCAATGCTATTGATTTTGTTGTATTTTTTCTTAATGCTTGGAATATATTAAGAAATTCATTACTATTTAAAAATATTCAAGCATTATAAAGAATTTTTTTATTTCTGTATGAGATTGTGTTCTTAACTTTTTATTGTATATTATATATTATTATAATTATGTCCCTCATAAAATATATATGCAAAAAAGAGCACAAGAAAATACGAGTTTTAAAAACGAGAAAGACTACTCTAAAACATATAGTTTGAAACAACAAGTAGAATTCTATGATCTCTCAGTAGTCAAACAGATAATTGCAAAAGAATATTCTGCCTAAAGAGTTATTAAAAATTAAAAATTTTCGAAATCAAAAATGAAACGTTCTTTTAAATTTGGTAATTTTGTAATAGAATGAAACAATATCATGAATACTATGGTGATGTTATTCAATGTAATTTAGCAAAATACGCAAATTGGATTTCAATACTGCAAAAACAATATAAATCTTAAAGGTATCTCATAATACATTGAAAGAGGAATAAAAAGATTAACCTTTCTCAAAATTATTCTACAAGACAATCTTTCCCAAGTATAGCACATAATATCATACAATATTTTTCCCAATATTGAAACAGTGTAAAATGTAAGAATTTTTTAATATCATAAAATATTTTATTCATAAAATTGTTCAATGTTATATATGATGTATATGTGATATCATGTGATTTACCGTCGCAAATATTGCATTTGAATTTCAATAATATAATTATAAATGATGAAGGCGTCTCGTAATACATTGAAAGAGGAATAAACAAATTTTAAAAACATTCCATTAGGCAATCTGTAAAGAGTTGCAATGATCTATCCACGTAATTTTAGAGAAACTTCTATTTCATATTTTACATTTAGTTGAAATTTTATTGTTCATGAACTAAATCAAACCCTAAAAAGGTAGATAATTTCAGAAAAATAATAACTCTTCTTAATGTCTCATACTTTTAAAACCTTTCAAACATATTATAATTACTTCTAAACCTTATTACCTTAATTTATTCAATTAGCAAACCCTAGATAAAAAAATTGTTTCCTCTTTGACTTCAAATTTCATTTTTAACTCGGTATTGTAACGATAAAAGAAACATGAAATTTTGTACAGATCTGAACTCTGTAACTACATTTTATTATCATCATTTACGCTCCCCACACCAAGTCTTGCTAGAAGAGATTCATGAAATAAGCAGATTCTTTCCAAAGCTCAGTATGCAGGAATAAAGTGTTCTTTATTTTTGCATGCCTCTAAAAAATGTATTTTTAAAATATGTATACAATGTTTGTGTTTGTGCATGCAATGTCCAGATGAATCCATCACACTTACAGCCTTGAAATTTGGCACACAGGTAGTCTTAATGGTGACTCAATGCACCTCGAAGCCGGAATTTAAAAATGCAATCTAGAAAATTTTTTATTTAATGTTTTGTGTTGTTTTGGGACATTTTTGGCACGTTTACGGCTGTAGTATCTTCTCTAATGATCACTGAAAAACAAACAATGTACCATCGAATAGAACAAATAATTTACGTTGTAATGAAGTTTGTTTTGAACTTCCAACTTAATTTACTGAATTTTGAGAACCTTTTTAAAAAGCCAGTTTTGCCAACGAAATTTTGTTTCGTATTTAAATTTACTGCATTAGACGTTCTAAGAACACTAATTTTTTTTTAGGTAATGAATAGAATATTGCCCCCCCCCAATTTAAAACAAGAACAGATAAAATTGAATGGTTGGTTGAATTTTAATTAATTTTTTTGAAGTGTTAAAAAAGCTTTGCGTCATAATTCTCTCCTCAGAGTTCTTCGCAATCAAGGTCCCTTGACGTATTTACCCAAGATGCATTTCATCGAAACCATGGAAAAAGAGCATGCGACATCATAATTCTTTTAATTTGTGTTTTACATAATGTGGCTTCAAAGTTTAAAAATTAAATGGAAAATTTCATCTCTTTTCCTTCCCCTTCTTCTCTGATTCATTTTGGATGTATTTAAATACCACAGAAATTATGTTTGTCGTATTGCTCCATTTAAAATTTCATTCGGTTTTCATTCTTTAACATTTTACTTGGTTTATAGGAGTCAATCATTTAAACTCTAAAAATTGTTTTTTAATGAAGTTTGTTTTGAACATCTAACGTAATTTCCTGTATTTAAAGAAATATTTAAAAAATTATCAGGTTTCAATAAAATTCGCCTGTTTGCGTAGAACCACAGAGAGGGATTTCTGGAGCTTTTTTTCAAGAAGGTCACATTCAAAAAATAGCACCACCGGGGAGAAAGGGGACAAGTGAAGGTGTATTTATGATATTAACGGTTTTGGGCGCCAGTGAGTTGTTGTGACTAAGTTTTAGAAATTCCTTTTCAAAAGAGGCATTCTTTATGGGCATGAATAAGAATGCTTTCATTCGTGAGTTGTCACTCGATTGGATACATGTATTTTGTTCCCTTTCTGGTCAGAGAGTCCTTTTCTGTAGTTCTGGTTTGATTATTTGTTTTGATAAATGTCATTATAAAGAAGAAAAATAAGTGGGAAAATCAACATTGTGTATCTTTTGTTTTGAAAACTTTTTTGTGTCATTGTGGGAGTTTTTTTTCATTTTGTTGAAATCCTGATTCCACAGGCAACGCCGTGCACATACTGCTAGTGTTATATAATATAGAATAATAGTATTCAGTATAGTTTAATATTATTTAAAATGGTATAATATTATATAGTATATTATATGAAATTATCCAATATTATGAAAAAACATTGTACAATATTGAAAAAGTCTTACGTTTTACACTGTTTCAATGTTGGGAAAATATTGTACAATATTACTTTTGAGAATTTTATGATATTATACAATATTATGTGCTACTTGGGTTCTAGTCCACTTTGTCAAGGGCTAAATTCGAAATGGATTCAAAATATTTGGGAAATTTTTCTGTAAGAAGCTTGCATTACGCCAAATATAGCTTCTCTTAGCCCGAAATTTCCCAACAAAAGTACAACAACAAACCCAGTAACTATGTGATTTCTGGGTAGTTGGAAGTCAAAGAGTTCATTCTTCTTAAATAATTTGAACTCAACAAACAAAGCACATAAAATATTCTTTAAATAGTAAATTAAAGATATGATTCTCAATTTTTATCAAACCTATTTTTGAATAACTTAAAAAAAAAAAAACAACACCCTGAAAGCAAATTCTTTTGACCAATTAAAAGAACGCAAAATGTAATGGAACAAAACACTTTATTGTTAATTGTGGCATATGCCTTGGACTATACTTACACATGACACGTATTTGAAGACACTAGTCATAGTGAGGTGTTAGATAAAATAAAATTTGTTTTGATCACATTTAAATTAACATATATGAAAATTATAAGTTTATATATATATAAGTGCTACAAATTATTTTTTGTGTTAATATAAATTAGTTAAACTTTCCTCACCTTTGATTACATCTCAATGTCTGCTGTAAACAAACAGCAGCCACTGAGATGCACCGACTGACATGCTCAGTTAACAGTGGGTTCACCCTTGCAGGCATGCTCAGAAACTATTAAGCTTGGGCATGCTCAGTAGTTAGGGAGAGTTTTAATTATGTTTGAAATGTTTTCTGTCCAGTCTTAGATTGTTCATGAATCTCTTAGTAGATGTCTAGTAAGACATGTTGTTGTATTGAATCCAATAGTTTTTAATTATGCTTAATAAAAGCTTTAGTTTTATTTTTAAATTCAGCTTGTTTATTTTGCATTTGGGTTTCAACAAACATAAACCCAACATGAGGCACCATATTATCAATCAAAGTGCAAAATATCATGTCTAAAAGCTACACGACTATTTGCAGTCGCAAAATAAACAAAGCCAGAACACTAATCTGGGTGAACAAAATTATGCCATTTTAAGGATGTTTTCATAATTTTTTCTTGTGAAAAAAAAGCAGTGCCAGAACGGCATTCCAGTGCGTTCCGGCTTCATTAAACCCCTGGTTAGAACAATCAGTTACAAAAACATTGAACCTTTTGACATTTGGTTGTACTTTTTATTGAATCAGCTGATGACATAAGAGATTTTGTCACCCATTAGAGATCACAAAATGCTGCATATGGCAATAATAGAATCCCCTGCCAGAGTTAAGCCAGAATTCTTGATTTTATTTAAAATCACTACAGTTGATTGTTCTTAATTTCCCCTTTTTTTTAAAAATAATAAAAACGTGACAACATTGATTTCTTGCTTGACAGGTTCGAAAATTTTCCCTCTTTTCTAATCATTCCACTTGTACTTGTAGTGTTGATGTGACGGAGACTTTTTTGGTAGTTATTTCATTGTATTTTTTATTGAATTATCGAAAGTATTGTATTGTTCTTTATGATGATTCTTATTGTCAGGTGAGTAGAGTCTGTAAAGTTAAATGTTTTGGTTTACACAAGCCATGAGGTTTGACATTCGTCATGGGGATGCAAAATTTTTATGATCTCAGCCCTCTCCCAGACCCAAATCCTGGATTCGCCACTGTTATTGCAACCTACTACAAAACATATGCATTACTGTCTTTCCTAACACAGATGTCTCTGCCTTGCAAATGGCTTGAACTACTTGGTACGCATGTGTAATCACTGTGTAGCTGCAGAGTAAATTGCCAAAGAAGCTTGCTTTCTGGATAACCCATATATAAAAACTTCTATATCTTACCTTGATAGGATTAAGGCGTACTGGTTCGCCTTCTATAATGAATTCTGGTTCCATGTCAAATGGAAATGTACTATATTCAGGAGGGGCATCACGTAAATAGTACAAATGCTCATCCATCCTCTTTTCCAAACGAAGAACTTCAATGGAAAGGATTGTGGGATTGTACATATCGTACATTATTTCCACACCTAGGAGAAAATGCAAGTTCATCACTTAATCAAGGCATTATTATTTATTTTTTTCCTACAGTTACTTTTCATTTAGAAATGTAAAATTCATTAATCTAAAATATAGCAATTTTCATAAATTAGCAAAGAGCAGAATGTAAGTTCCAAGTGTACATTTTTCACTTTTTCCCTCTCAATCTTAATAAAAGAAACATGAAAAATTGTCTTCCTTCATAACACATTTTATTTGATGCAGTTCAAGTAACAACAGAAAAAAAAAATGATATTCTAAAATGTAACATTTTACTATCTTTAAAAACTGAATAAAAATAACAGGAAATTGCTGCCTGCTTAGATATTCTAAAAGGACAACACAATACAAATTGATAAAAAGTTTTTTAGTTGAAAACAGTGTAACAATTTTACAAATGAAATACTTTGATATTAAACAGATAACAGAAAAAAAACCCACATTCACACAGGAAAATATGGATGAACACGACACAGAATATACTAAGATGGGAAATTGTAAGTTGATTAAATGGGGATAGAAACAGTAGAGAATTTTCAAACTCAAGGTGTTTGCTTATAGTCTCAGCTTTGGGGTCAAAGGATAACAAGTTTCAAACTTGATTCCATCAATAAAACTAGTCAATAAAAAATGATTGCTTCTATAGCATGGCAATGCAAAACCATACATTACAAAAAGATAAAAATAAAAGAAATAGGATGGGAAAATTTACACCATCCGCTTTATTTGCTTGATGTTACACCTTCATTCAGATCTTTGTAAACTTTGAACATTTAAAATGTAGAAGAGGTTGATTTTTTCTTCAAATTCTTAATCTTTATTTTTGATCTTCCAATATCTTCCTTTTTTAAAATTAAAAACCACTATATATATATATGTGATGAAAACTTCGGTTGGGTGCTGTATAGAGGTATTTTAAAAGGAGGTGGCAGTCTTTTAACCCAGAAATCAATTCATTTACATCTTGACATGCTTATGTTAATTGATTCAGATTATTAAAGGAACTTTAGATACACTCAATCCATGGCCATTAGAGAAAAACGCAGCTTGCCTGTAACTGGTGAAGTGCCAAAGCAGAAAAAGAAAGATGGCAACACATCCGAACTTCAAATACAGTCAAACAGGAGATTCCCAGAAAACGGGCTCATGAAAAGTGAAGATTCTTGTAACTCTTTAATTTAACCCATTAATGCCCAGCATGCTATTTATTCGACTTACATTTCGCTTCCATGGCTAAACGGAATGCATTCCATTGCTTCTTTTTTACTTTGTCTATGAACTCGATAGGTATTACTAATCTTCTAAACAGTTTTCAACAGGCATATACCACCAGTTAGCCATATTTTAATGTCTAAATGTGGCATTTTGAAATTTTTTGATTTTTCCTTTGATTTATCTTTGAGGTAATGCAAGGAGTTAAACAATGATTTTTATTTTTTGATATTTTACTATATTTTAAAAATCTATGTATATAATTCTCTTACGTGGTGACAAAAAAGGGTTGAATTTCTTAATCGCCGTTTTGCAACAGCTCGCAAGTTTGATTTGTTTACATCAGCGGAAAGTCCAAAGTCGCTTTGTGTGATCACGTTTATTGAAAACTATTTTTATTAGTTGGAAATTTCTAAACATAATGAATTTAAGTCATGCTGTTGGATATATTGTCCGAAATGAAAAAAGGCGAACTGAACGGAGCCAGGAAACAGTTCAGGAATCCACTGTAAAGCAAAGTATTCGAAACGAAGCTGATAATCGCTGTCGCTCAAAACGCATGTGTATTCGAAACGATGTCGAGGAGCATAATTGTGGAACTATGTCCGAACAGTATGGTTTTTGTGGGGCTGTTTATTGGAAGGAAGAGAAAAATACTGCCCATAAGTATACAAAATGTTGCCATGATGGAAAGGTTCAGCTACCGGCATTTCCTGATGCACCAGAACTATTGAAAGCATTGCTAACTGAAAATTCACCCGATGCTAAAAATTATTGGCAGCGAATTCGGGAATACAATTCTGCCTTAGCATTCACTTCGATGGGAGCACAAATTAAACCACCACGTAGAACTGGACCATACTGTTACTGTTTACATGGTCAAGTGTACCACAGAGTTTCGCCCCTGTATGCAAGTGACCAACATAAAGAAAGTTACGGACAGCTTTATATATTTGACTCCAGTGAGGCAACAGAGAAACGCTTGAGTAACAATCAAAATTGCTTATAACATGTATTTGAAAAACTTGATTTTATGTTAAGGGAAATCAATCCCTTTACTCAGTCTTATCTTCAAATGCACTGATTGGTACAAGAGCACCCAACTACATCAGTGAAAATGGTATTTTTGGAAGATAAAAATTTGGATATGCAGTGCTATAATGCTCCTACTTTATGCACTGAAGTAGCAGCTATATTTATAGGTGACAATGGAGAGCCCCCAGCCCACCGAGACATTTGCGTTTACCCAGTTGGGGATACATGCCAAAGCATTTCACCTTTAAATCAATGCTGTGATCCAAGACCTATCCTTTGCTATTTCCAAGGGGCAAGTGTAGTTGGAACACAGGAATGGAACATGTAGAAGAAAGGAGAACAGCAAAGCGCACCCGTGTCACTCAACTACAATATTATGCATACAGACTTTCCCAGCGAAATGGTTTCAGTATTTCGCACAGTAGTGGTAAGCTTTTTCAGCAATATATTGTTGATGCATATGTTAAAACCGAAGGCTCACGTTTGCATTTTTTGCGAGAAAATCAAAAAGATTTGCGAATTGAACTTTATCGGGGGCTTTTAGATGCTTTAGAGTGTCGAGCACATAATGAAAATACACGCACTGGAAAACTTACAATACTGCCATCTTCTTTCCAAGGCAGCCCACGTCATATGCAACAGAATTAATTACCGAGATGCAATGGCTATGGTACGCAAGTTTGGTAAGCCAGATCTCTTTCTGATGTTTATTTGCAACCCATCTTGGTCTGAAATTTTAAATAGCATGGAGGGAGTACAACGTCCTGAAGACCGACATGATATTATTGTACGTGTATTTAATATGAAATTAAAAGAACTTTTAGAAGATATTTGCAAGCATGGAATATTTGGAACTGTTTTGGCCTATATTTATGTTATTGAGTACCGAAAGTGAGGTTTGCCTCATGCCCACATTCTTCAAACATTAGATTCAGAAAGCAAAATTCGCACTAAAGATGACATTGACAAGTTTGTGAGTGCAGAACTTCCAGATCCTTGCACTGATCTTAGACTCTTCCAATTGTGACAAAATGCATGGTACATGGCCCATGTGGAACTATAAATATAAATTCTCCATGCATGAGAGATGGACAGTGCTGCAAAAGTTTTCCGAAACAATTCAAGGATGATACAGAGGAAAATGTTAATGGATACCCTATTTATTGCAGAAAAGCCACTGAACCTGTCCAAGTAGGGAAATATTCCATCGATAACACACAGATGGGTTGTCCCATATAATCCTTGGTTGTTTAAAAAATTTAATGCATATATTAATGTTGAAGTTTGTGCCTCAGTTAAAAGTGTCAAATACTTATATAAATATGTATACAAAGGACATGATGCAGCCTTGGTCAAAATACAAAAAGAAGGTGCTCTGGATCATGATGAAATTTTAAGTTTTGTTGAAGGTAGGTATGTTAGTGCACCTGAAGCCATGTGGCGTTAAATGAATTTAATTTGTCGCATAAATCCCACACTGTAGTGCACTTAGCTGTGCATTTACCACAGCAACAGCCGATTGTGTACCAAGACGGTCAAGAAGCCCAAGCAATTGAAGGAGCTGCTTTAAGAAAAACAACACTAACATCATGGTTTGAACTAAACAAATATGATCCTTCAGCTCACAACATTTCTTACTCAGATATTCCACAACATTATGTGTTTGATAAGGGTACCACAAATTGGAAGAAGTGACAACGTGGTGGACAAAATGTTATTGGGAGACTCACAGTGGTCCAGTTTCATTTTCTAGCGAGACAAAAATCATAGCGACGAAACTAAAAACAGCAGAGACTTGAAATTTGCACAGCTTAAAGGAAATGGACTTCAGTTGTATCACATGAAATTTCATAACAATCGGTTGGATATTTCTTGATTTGTATTAATTTATTTAATTCGTCCCCATTGTTCTCTATGGAGAGAACTGTTGTAATCTGCGGAAAAGTTAATAATTAATTGTATAAAATATAAAAAAATCTGATAAATTTTACCAAATCAAGGAAATAGCTTTAAAATAAGATTTGTGAAATTTTAGTAAAGTCTGGTAGGTATTTTTTTTATTTTTAACATTCCAAATATTTGCAATGTTAAGATAGATCTAATGAATAATTGTTCGGCAAGTTCAAATGTCTTTCAAAACGATTAAAAAGTGAAAGAATTTCGTTAATATAAATGTTATATAAAGACCATTAAATCTTTTAAAAAATTACTTTTAAGAGTAAAATTGCCCTCAGTTTTCACAAAAATAATATGAGAATTCATGAAATATTCCAAATCATCTTAATAATTTAACTTTTAAGCATAATAGATGAAGGTAACGCTTTTCATCGTGTGAATTATGTTTTATATTATTTGTTATTTATGAAAAACTATATTTGGTTAAATTTTCCTAATTTTATTGTCCTTTTAGCTGTAGCTGAAGACAGCGCTTGAGAGGTTGTTACTGAAGCAAATTAACTGTCTTGAAAATTTCAAATCACGTTCTGAACTATTCCAAAATTTTCGCGTTTTCAATGTTTTTATGCCAACTACTAAATCAGAAATAAATATTGAAATCGATTTAAAGTACTTTTGAAACCATCCAGCGTTTATTTCTTAAAAAGTTAAAATGTATTTTAGATTGAGTATCCGCCCCCTTAAATTCGAAAATTTTTCAATAAAATTTTCGAATTAATGTCGATTGAATTTTTAGCAATTAGCATCTAGGCTAGAACTAGGCTAACTTAGTTTTTAAACAGGTTTTTTTTACCCAGATATTTATTTTTGCGTCATTGAAGGAAAAAGTGAAAATTCTTCACTGACATAGATGACATTAAAAAATAAAATAAATGAAAAAGTCGGGGTTTATCGGGGCTAATTTTTAGACATTTTATAGAAGATAGAGTGCAGAAATGATTTAAGGTAGTCTCAAGATGTGCAAAGTTTTTAAATTCACTTTAAACTTGAAAATTTAGGGAAAAAAAGGGCTTTTTAAAATATAGTATAAAAATATGGAAAATAATAAAATGATGTGTTAAAAATGGTTTCATTTACTTGTCCTGGAATCCAACATCATGAAAAATCTAAAATTAGACAGATGAAGAGCAATGTAGAACTTTACAGAACGAAATCCGAGGGCTCACTGAAACGCGACTCAAGTGTTCAAAAGACATTCTTCAACTTTAACCTCCGTAAAACCTCCTAAGACTACATGTTTATACAAAAAAAATTATGGCTCTTAGGGTTCCAAATGGTTCTCTACCTAACCCCATAGAAAATAAACTCATTTGCGAACCTCGAAATTTCGATTTTTGTCGTGCTACAAACCGAAACTGGACCACTGTGAGACTGCCAGTAGTTAGTATACTGGATACTGAGAAGTACTATTTGTGGATGCTACTACTGCGCAAGTCTGGAGCCATTAGTTTTGATGATATTTTGACAGTAAATGGATTAAGATGCATTACATTTCAACAAGCACGTCAGGAGTATGGACTTCTTCGAGGTAACCAGCAGTGGCATGATGCTTTGAATGAAGCTGCACAATTTCAATCTCCGAGACAGTTGTGGATGCTGTTCGCAATGATTTGTGGCTTTGGAGAAGTGGAGGATGTTCCAGATTTACGGGTGCAGCATCAAGTTTCACTTTGTGAGGACTTTGTGCATCGTTATTCTGAACAGACTGGACCTCACTATGCACTTGCAGATATTGAGGAACTGCTTACATCCTACAATTTAAGTCTCCAAAAACTGCATCTACCAACTGTAGATTTGCCTGCAAGTGTTTTGAAAATAGCGAACTTTGATGTTGTAAAGGAGCAGGCTAAAGCTAACAGTTATACTATGCAGTTAAATAGTGAACAGCAGAATGTTGTGGAAATCTTATTAAGTGCAGTGCACAACAATGCTGCAGATACACCCAAGTGTTATTTTTTAGATGGTCCTGCCGGGACAGAAAAGTGTAGAGTTTTGCGCGTCAGGGCTTTCGCGACCATATTCAGGGTTAATCATTCTACCGATGAGTGATAGATGAATTGAGTGAGTTATTTGAAATGCAATATTTAAGTTTTGTTAGCTGTGATACATGATACAGAATTGTATCACTGGCATTTTAAAATTTACGTCTTTACATATTTTACTATCTGATAAATACAATAAAATAATCACTTTTTTATTCATCTTTCCTGAGTTATCAAGGGTGAAACTGCAACAGGGAATGGTTTAATTACTATGAAATACAAAAATAGAAACTAACATAAATGGTCGAACTGTTAGGAAACTTCATCTTAAATCGAGGTCCGAACTTTTTTCAAACCCAGACATTTTTTTAGGTTGGTTCTCATTACTTCTAACCACTAAGCATTTGCAACAGCATCGATTAGCTTTCAGGATTATGTAAATAAGGCATCGCTATAAAAGCAAGCAATGCATCTCGGCAATCGCCTACTTAGCGTCTCTCTTCCGCTTTTCACAGGTTAACTGGCTGGATGGCTGACTTTAACTAGATGGCTGGCTGGCTGACTGATAACTTTCTTAGGATTTTTCATATCTTAGTTATACGCTACGCATGTATTATTAGGCATTTACTTTTAGGCAGACATCCAAATTTAATAGGATTGGAATTTAGAGTAAGTTGAATATTGCAAATGCTTAACTTTGAATATTGATTTATTAAAAGATTTTGATTTAACTTTTAGTCGAGTTGACTATGATGTTATTTTAATAAAAGTGTTTGTTTTTATATCAGACTAGTCATTGACTACGATTTGAGACTTTTTAGACTAAACATGAAAGATTTTAATATCATGAACCATCTGGTAGCTGAAGGCGGCTAATTTCTTAATATATGCAATATCTCGAAGAGCTTGGTTGGTATATTCCATAAAGATTTTGATGAAATAAAATATGAAAGCAAAATGTATTAAGATATTACCTCAACTTTCAATAATGAAAGACAAACATGCAATTAAATATTTGTTTAAACAATGAAAATGGTTCGAATTGCATTACAACAATGAAAAGTATTGTCATAAATTATGCCAAAATTTTTTTAAAAAGGCTATTAAAATTAGAGAAAAATCCTACGGCAACTTAATTGATATTATTGAAAAGGTAATTTTTTTTTTACTTTTAGATGTTGTAAAAATGATTTTTGTGCTGTAATCTGTTTGGAAGTTATTAAGGAAAAACGCCCAAATTTTGTTAATTTTTAATTAATTACAATTTCAAAAAAAAAAAAAAAACCAGAAACGGCTTCAAGGTGCACATTCCCATCCTCCAACATATGCGTGTACCAAATTTCGTAGCTCTAGGTCCAGCGGTCTGCACTGTAGAACAAGCCAACACACACATTCTTGTTTATTATTAGTAGAGATATGCCTAATTATAAATCTGCTCAGAAGGTAATAAAAATTATTGATTTAAGTTTTAATAAAATATTTTGCTTGAATTCATGAAAAAATAATATTACTATTATAAGAAGTAAAAAGGATGTTTCAAACAAAGATAACAAATTAGTAATTTATACCTTGTTTATCCACAATATTTCTCAAAGTGAACGTAGCTCTCAGTCCAGTATACGTTCTTCCAATGCATATCCCTACAAAGCGGTTCTGCTTTCCGGGAGCATAAGGATCAGATGCAGTCACAGCAAGAACAGAACCTTCAAACATGAGTAAAACAATAAGTTAAATATAATCAGAGCATAATAATAATAAATAATCATAGTTCACAATAATAAATTTAAAAGTGAAGCTATTTAATTTACATCAAATAGAGATACACATAGCGAGGTCAGTTTGTAAAAGCAAGCTAATGACATAGTTATGGTGGTGTATGGTAGATACCTAGAGTGGCATGATTTAATGCTGTTATTGAAGAGAAGTAAAAATTCAATTCTTATCAATTTGAAATTGTTTCATACCAAATTTGAGCACCATTTTTCGGGTAGTAAATTTTTTTAACCATCCAAATTGTCATTGATCAAGACTTTTCCACAAATTAAAATTTTTATGCTTTTCCTTGAACAAAATGATATATAGCTTTACACATGCAGATCTATCAATTAATTCAAGAATACTTACTTCACTTGCAGAGATAAAAATTCTTATAATATTTTTTAGAAACGTCCAGAGCAATTTTCAAATTAATTTTCTATGATTTGTCATTAGTGTCTACAATTAAGACAAAATTTAAATGCTGGAAGAGCAAACAAGTGCCAAATATAACAAATAAATGTGCTCAGGGGAAAAAAAAAATCCTAACTAATTTTATTTCTGAAAATAGTATACAATAGTATAAATGTCATGAAGAAATGTCAGAAAGAAATTAAAATCAATAAGTATATGAATACAAAATACCACATTCCATTATGGCTTTAGGCATTGGAGACGTGATTGAGTTATAGTGTTCACATGACCTTGGACATACAGACTGACAGACTTCCTGTTGACGGATTTTGTCCAAAATTTGATAGAAACCTACAAATTATGTGTAAAGATCACATACCAAATTTCATTCCTGTATCTCTAATAGTTTTCGAGTTATCATGTTCACAGACAGGCATAATTCCACAATTGTGTTTTTCGGACTCAGGGAGGTCTAAAACGTGAAGATTTGTCAAAATCTCGAGTTCGAATTTTTTGACGATTACAATACTTTCTCTTTGTATACGAGAAAGTAAAAATAATAAAACAATGCAAGAACCAATTTCCTTTAATAAAGTTTAAAAAGAATAATATATAGAGAGAAATGAATGAAAAAAGGCATAATAAATTAAACACCAGAAACATAACTTTTCTTCTTGTACGTATCTGAATAATAATGGGAGGAAAAGAAAATAGGCAAAAAACGCCCGAATACCAGATGTATTTGATTTCTTGGTATTATTCCGTTTGCAGGGCTCCAGACAAAAACCTGCCAGATTTTAGCGATAACTTTCATCCCAAAATCTTATCAATGAAGGCTGGTGCTATTAAGTCAGTGTCAAGATTCAAGTTTAGGGATGATTGAGTCCCTCTAACAGAATAGAACTGAATTCTTTATCATAACAAGGGGTATTAAAGAAATATTTTTGAAAAATAATGTAGAACAGTCTTGTTAAATCTTTATATCAAGTCACTGGTAAAGTATAGAAATAAAAATAATTCCTCTTTTTTCCAGTGATCTTTTTCTCGAAAATTTAATTTGCTCAAAATTAATAATTTAATATTTAATAAAGCATGCAATAATTACTGAAATTGAAATAAGTACCCATGCTTTTATGCATACATAAAAAGTGTCTGACCATAACAAAAAAATTACTGTTATATTTGCTATTTAATGCATCCTGAAAAAGTAGTTTTAAGCTTTTTATTATGCTTTTAAAAGTATAGCTCTATCTAACATGATTAAAAGAACTCATGAACAGTTTTAAATCTACATGTAACTAAGCATAACATAAAGGGAAAGTTCCAATAAGAAAATAAAATTCAGACTTTTCACATGAAATGGACACAAAAAGATATCAATTTTTGTTTCAAAACTTCAAAATAAATAAAAAATAAAAAAAATAAAGAGCAATAACCCAGAATCAAATGACAAAATTTTGATATAAAATAAAACAGATGAATAATTACTCATCTGTTTGCTGGCAAGACATCAATAACTTATTGCACTTACCAACATAAAATTCAGGTATATCAATAACAGTCCTTCGTTTTAACATGTCTTCCCTTTCTAATTTTTCTCTAATTTTATTACGGAATTCAAACTTAGGATCAGGAAGAAATTCTGGATAAATAAATCTAGTAGAGGGAAAAAAAATTAAAAACATCTGTCATTTATTAATTTTAAGCATAACAAAAATTGAAAGCAACCATGTGTATTACTAATCAGCACCATATATTTTGCATGCCATATAAATTTTTATATATTTGAATACCATGTAAATGAACTAGTGGTTTATGGCATCCTAATTAATCACAAAGATAGGACAGGAAAATAAAAATTTAAGTACTTAAATTCATTAGCAGGGCCACGGACAAAAACCAGCCAAATTTTAGCAATAATCCCTATGACCAAATCTTAGTGATGAAAAGGCCCAGATGACTGTTGGCACTAATGCCAACATTTATCTGTGCCTATTCTGTAAGCAGAATAAGATTAACATTCAAGCTTGGTGATATTTAAGCCCCTGCTAATGGAATAGCATCAAAATTTTACTCATCTTCAATTTCTTTAAACAATATGTGCAATTTAATTTATAGCAGAGAATTTTATTAACTAGGCAATGTGAATATGATATATATCCATACAGAGCTTGTTATAAAATAATTCATGAAAATTAGTGCAGAAATTATAATTTATAATTCAGTTTATTAATAAAGAAATGCATATTAAATGCAAATGAATACAGTTTTTGAAATGCATTAGCATTTATTTAACCCCATAACAATGGTTAAGGCAATCAGATGCTTATCATTTGATTGCAAGGAAAGCTGTTTGAATGCTAAAGGGTTAAAGAGCAATCTGACTGTTTTAAAAACACAATAAAGCACTGTCTATACATCAGTCAAAAGACCAACATAAAACAACATATAATCGAAATTTTAATAACCAACTTTGATTATTACAAATTTAATGCTATTAATGCAAATTCATATATAAGTAATGACTTTCAAGTTTTTGAAGATAGTATATAGTATGGAAACAATAAATAAATTTTCAAATTAAACATTTATCATCAAAGTGAGAAAAATCATACTTTTATTCCATATCTTGAGAACGAATTATATGTTTCTTACTTTATACCATTTATGGGTTTGCATTGCAGGTAGGCATTCAATTAAAAAATCTCAAAATACCAGAAAAGGAGAAATAATAATTAGGACAGATAATCTGCCAGTTTTAGAAAGGGAAGAACGATATATTTTCGAAGTTTTGTGTCATATAATGCAGTGTAATTTACAGCAGCACTCATCCAGCTCATGGACATTTAGAAACACAGAATAAAATATTTTTTTAAAAAATTTCATATAATAGCATCATAAAAAATAATATTTTTAACAATTACTATAACTATCAACAATAATGAACATGTAAATTGCTATACATACAATCAGGAAACAAACATTCTAATTTTGTGATGTTGTAAAGATTAAATAGTTAATGCTTTTAAAAAAATTTCAGTCTGAATAAATTTCCTGACAACTGTCACTACCAGGTTTAAAATCTTTTTAGGGTTTGCAATAAAAGTAAAAAATTCAAAAGGAAGGCAATTTCATTTTATCTGAAATAATTTTTCAGTTAGTGATATTTTTTACAATCACTTTAGGAGCCACCCTAATGGTAATGTCTTGGCTTCAGTAAAGGAAGGTTGCTGCTTTGAATCCCAATTTCACCACAGATGTGGGGATTTTTTTAACCTTTCCTGGTGTGGTGGTTGCAAAAGAGGACACCAATTTTACGATTTTCTAAAAAAACTTTCCACTCTGAAACCCAAAAAATTGCAGGAAAATGTAGCTAATAGTTCTCTTTTCGGCATATCGATGGCAGCACAATGAAATATTGCTTCATTTTAAATTAATTATATATTTAACATGCCCAATTTTCTTCACTTGGAAATGGGAATTTTTGGAGTTCATGACGATTACACTTTTCACAAATTCACTCAACGATTTTCCTCCAATATCCTTGAAGTATTAATTTATGATTTTGTGTAAGATCTATCCTATTAAAATTCAACGTGTATGTATTTATGTACCTATTTTAAATTAAAAAATTACAATTACGTAAAAAATATTAATTAAAAACGTCACAATGAATGAAATATTGTGCTGCCATCTATCATCAGCTCCTATTTTTAATCTGTCAAAACTGATGTTCTATAATGATGATGAATAAAAGGTTTTATTTTTTTTCTATTTCAGCGAGCCTCCGTGTTTTGATTTATAAACAACAGAAAAAATTGTTTTCTTGCATTTTTTTCTTTCTTTTTTTGTGGTATGGTGTTTCATTTCACAACGTTACTGTTCTAAGGTAATAAAAGACTAGATTTGAAAAGATATTTACGTTTGTTGGGGAAAATATTTATTCATTTTGATCTGTATATTTATTTTCTCCATTATTACTCAAATAGGGGCAAGAAGAAAAAATATATTTTTTGTTGTACTATTAATCATTTATTGTTTCTGTTTTCTATTTCAATTTTTTTAGCAAAACAAAATATTATGCCACCCTGTTTTAACTTATAAATATTGGAATTCTCACATTTTCATTCAATCCATGCTGTTTTAAGGTAGTGAAAAGACTAGAATTAAAAGTTTTAATCCAACAAGAGAGGATTCAAAACGGATTTATGTTTGTTGGGGAAGCTTAGTGATAATATTTGTAGGGGAAAAAAAAAAAAAAAAAAACAACAGAGGTGGGCATATGAAAAAATGTGGATCCCGAGTAACGATGGGTTATTAGTTATGAAGTACTTAAAAGGCTAGATTTAAAAATTTTAATATAACAATAAAAATAATATATTAAATAACAATATAAAGGATATTTACTTTTTTGGGGGAAAGCTTGTCATAATATTTGTAGAAAAAATAAACCAGAGGCGGGCATATGAAAATAAAGTAATAAAAAGACTAGATTTGAAAGAATATTTACATTTGTTGGGGAAAGTAAGTGACAATATTTGTTGAAAAAAGTGGAGGCGAGCATATGAAGAAATATGGATCCCAAGGCCTCATGTGACCACACTTTTTCTCCACCAGGGAATGCTGCATTATTCGAGATAGCCCATGCAACATCGGGCCACACAGCTAGTTCAACATTATTTTTTGAATATATCAAGATAGCTGTCCCCGGAGGCGTTCTCATATGGAAGGGGGACGACCCCCTCGAAAGGAGGCAAGTTAATTTTTTTGGTTTTTTTGTAAATTCTGTGTCTAGACAATAAACTAAAAAAAATTCATGATGTTTTTTCATTAAATTTTAATACCTTGTGATGGAAAAGGTTAATTCAAAGTATTAGATGAGCCTCGTGCAAGTGAAATGGACCAGGGCCAAACATCTTTCTGCCAGTGTGGAAGTTTGGAAAGGGGATGCCAGCAAAGTTTCCACGCTCACCTTATAACAATGGTTCAAAATTACTAAGTGCAGCCAAAAGTAGATCTTGTGTAACCTCAAAATGTGTTGTTAATCTAACTTAAGTAACTAACTAGATATAATCACTGGAAGTATAAAAAATGACTTAACAGTACAAATAATTTTTTCCATAACTTGGCAGTTATTTATAAAAAGAAAAATTTACATAATTTTTAGATTTACGATAGAAAAGATGTCACCACAAAATTTCATATGAAATTTAAGACTGAAAAATATACAATAAAGCAAAAAATTATTAGTAAATCACCTTTTCCTTAAAACAATTACAAATTTTCTAATCTAATTTATAGCAGAGAATTTTATTAACTGTACCAACTTGGCGGGAAACCGCACATCAAACTTAAGTCTTACCCAATAGGCATATAAAATATTTAAACGAAACTTTTTATAAAATAATTCATGAAAATCAGAGTAGAATTTATAATCAATTATTCAGTTTGAATATCTAAAGAGCTCTGTTGTGTTTTGGCTACATTAGAGAAAATAGTATTATTCACCTGTATTCTGCCAGTTGGGAAAGTGGCTTATCAGCATTTTCTTTGTCTTCTGGCTCTTTTCTAACTGTAGCAGTAGCCTGTTGAGACAGTAAACGTTGTCCTAGAACTAAAAATAGTTCACGAGAAATATAAATTACAAAAAAAAAAAATCTCCGAATTTTATAATAAATATATCTTTATTATCTTGTACAAACATGATTATATATTTGGTGGAAAGTCAATGTGGGGAGTGTTCGGAACGTATGGATGGTCGCCAAGGGTTATCGCCAAAAAGTAAACAGAGCGCGCGATAGATTACGGGCGTAGGTTACCTCGTCGTTTCTTCTCTTCCGATGTCCTGGGTTAATGGATCTGTTAGGTGTTAAGCGGTTATCCGCTGTAGTAAATAGTACCTAGTTTTTCTCCCTTGGGTGTTAAAC
>BGPR01000046.1:1772111-1788826 GCA_013235015.1 Araneus ventricosus | reverse complement strand
ACAAACTCGACGCTACGGAAACCCCCCTAGACGCGAGGCCCTATTTGGAGCAATCGGCTAAAGGCCGGCATTGTTAATTAGTTAGCTTCTGTCTCAGAAAAGAGCTTCCCACTTAAAAATTAGTAAAATCATTGATTCTATTAAAAACAGTGTCAAGTTAGAATGTTGTAACATATCGAGCACCACCATACAAAAATGTGTTTTTGTTGCGTCGCTATTATTATTTTCTTTTAACAATTATAAAAGTGCCATGATGAAATATAAAAGATTTTTATTACATAATATTGTATTTTTACCAATTAAGAAAAAGTACACCATTTTGCAAACCACATGTTGATTCCTCCATAAAATGAATATAAGGGCAGAAAAATTATTATTTATCCTAGAATATTTGTTCCAAGAAATCATTAGTCATCATTTATTAGTTTTAACCATTTACAAGAAATGTCTCGAAATCAATTCTATAGTATTTCAAAGTTAAACAGCTAATTAGTGACTAGTAGAAATTCATATCAATTGCTGAGAATTATTAAATTACAAAAATCATTCTTCATTTGAACTATATGAGAGGTTACATTTTATACAATATTTTTATTGACCTATTTAGAAGAATCACTTTAGTAAACAATAAAATCAGAGGCCAAGAAAATCTTAAGTTGATTCCCATTCAGAATTTGTATCACATAAGTATTCTACACAATTCATAACTATTGTGATGCTAATTTTGAATATAAATATATAGTTGTGACAGTTTTCTTTTATGTTATGTAATTTTTATTAATAACTATTTAACAAGTTAACTTGATATTATATGGGACAAAAAAAAAGTTGCAAAAAATTATTTTCAATGCAATTGACATTTTTAATAAGATCAGTAAAAAGAAATTCTACAACAAAAAATGATAAAAGAAATATAATAGTCATTTTATTCCGCATCAGACTAAACAGAACTTTTAAAGAAATTCTCATAACACTTAGGAAAAGGCTAAGGACTGAACATTTGAATGCACTGGTAACTACTTTTGTTTAAAAAAAAAAAATGTGCATTTTTAAAATTAACTTTAATAACAATTTTGGCCATGCACTAATTGAAAATCTTTAACTTTTTTGTAGATAATAAAACACAAACTAATGTAATTGCATTCTACTGATCAGTTTATATTTCATAGATTAATTACTATAGCAGCAAAAATTAGCAGATTATACAGAATATTTAGAAAAAACCAACACAGCAATTTTTTTTACGTTTTCGGTTTGTTCCATTTCTATTTCTGCTTTAATGCTCTTTAAAATTAAAAAAAATTAAATTTCAACAACTCTATGTTTTTTGCAACATTTTTTTATACATACATATTACACATCAAAGAATTAAGAATGAGAATATCTGAATTCAGAAGTCAAAAACTAGATCATTATGAAGCCAAAATAAAAATACATAAATCTAGGCCAAATTTTGGACAAAAATCATTGAAGAAAAGTGATAAAAGCAAATTCTTTAAAACATTTACAAACTATATAAATCTTTAAAATAGCTACAATTCTAATGAATTTGATGCCTCTGTCTTTAAATTACTATAGGGCAACAAATAAGTCATGTAACTAATGAAGGTTTCATGCTTTTTTTTAAGGATAAGAATGTAAGAAGCATTTGTTGCATTTCTGAACTTGTTGTTTAAATTTAATGGTTCTATTACACTGAAAATATCAAAGCCTGTATGAAAAGAATGAAAAAATTGCAAATGATAAAAATAAAGCTTTGAAAGTATGAGGGGAAAAAAATTCTCATTTTAAAAAGAGTAACTGAAAAAGGCAAACTTGCATCTCTAGCTTGTGCCTGCAATGTAATAAAAACAAGATGTATTCTAATCAGTCAAATGCTTGTACAATCTCATCAAAACGGTTAACAAGACAAGATTGGGGTTTCTTCTTTGTAGATAGATTAGTTTGAAAACACATTTGGTTATAATAAAATAACCAAGTTGTATTCATAGAGGTTTTTTTTTTTTTTTAGTACGAAATAAAAGATAGCATATGAAAAAAGTGTTTGGTAAAACATTTTTATTTCGCCTTCGTATTTTGAGTTAAAGTTTGAATGAATATATGCAGACAAAAATAAATAAAAATGCACTAATTTCTTTTCTTTTTTTTGTACTATAATCAATCGAAATGAAAGGAAAAAAATATTGTGGGAAAAGCATGTGTTTGTCTACGCATTCTCTGCAAACATTAGTTAAATGTTTAAATATTTTAGATGTGATAGTTAACATGAAAACTGATATGTAAGGTTGTATGCTCATATATAGCAGTTATGATGATATGCTGCACAATTAAGGATAACTGGTAAAGATTTATGCACTTGGCCGGTAACTATATAAAACGTGGAAATTATACCACTGCTAATCCCGAATGTGTATTATTTTATTATTATAGCGAATGGAATTTTCATTTCCTGACTAAGAAGCATACAACAAAATATAATTCTACAACACAAATAATTCACAATATAAATATATTTTAAAAACTGAAGGTGAAGTAGAAATAAGTGCTATATCGAAGTTAATTTCACAGTAATTAAAAACACACTATTTGGTGTTTCCTAACATTTCTAAGCAATTATACTTGACTTTTATGACAATCTCAGAATAACATATCAGTATATATTTATATAAATTGTTTAACAAATAAATATTTTGATTGCTTCAATATATACTTTTATAGAATATAAACCTTTTTATTTAATTAAAAAATTATTAATAAGATATATGTATTTCAGAAAGCAGATTCAGAACTAAATAAATTATAAAATTTATTTAATTACAATATATAATTTTTTATTTAATTAAAAAAATATAAGATATATGTATTTCAGAAAGCGTATAAAAAATTTATTTCGTGGACGGAAGCATAGATTTAGCAGTCGTGTGCGATCTGTGAAAACATTCACAAAATTGGACTTGTAAAAAAACAGGATAATTTCATTTCCAATAGGGAAGGAAAGTGTGCGTAAGCGCCAAATCTTACAACTCCATTTGTGCGCATCTGCTGCCAGCGCCCTCTGGATAATCAATCATGTTTGTCGCTTCAGGGCTCAGAAAAGACTCCGCAGTTCCTATTAGCCTGAGGCGGTGCCTATATATAACGCTACCCCAAAATCCTGACCTTCTATCTTATTGATCTTACCGGCACAATATTCCATTCAGTGAAATATATTATAAGATACCCTTCAAAGCATTGAAGTGATAAACAGAAATACTTACAGTTTCCGATTCCTGGACATCGTTTATTTGTTAACGAAATTATATTCCGAAATACCGACATGATTAAAATATTTTAATGTTTATTGACATCCGTAATAATACTAATTTGAGTTGAGTTGTTTACGGCTTCCGTATCAAATACAAAAATCTATTTTGACTTAACTAACTTACATTACAACCTGCAAAAAAAAACAGTCGACTTAAAAAGAAAGAAAGTAATGCAAAAATTCCTTACATCTCTGTTACAGGGTGATTTGAAATGAGATTGGAAGTCGTAGAAACATGTATTACTTAACCAACAGTGGAGGGAAGAAAAAAAGAAAGTAACTTCAAATAAACTATATTTGTAACTGCACATTTGTTATTGTTATTGCTAATATCTGTCAAAGTCCAATTTTCTCAAGTTCACACACACACTGAGGGTATTTCTCAAAGAACGATCTAACCAAATAAATAACCCGAATTTCATAACCGAATGTGTGTCGAATTGTAGCAGTAATTTTTCATTGTAGCAGTTTAATGATGTATATAGATGCTTCTTGACACAATTGTGGCTTAATAACTTCCGTAATATATTGACTTCTAAACGCTGCAAACCGCACTGTGTTCTTTTAAATTTATTTTAAATATGACTTCTGAAATAGAAGGTAAATTAGAGAGAGAGGTGGGTTTAAGTAGTAAAGAAGCAATAAAAAAATTAAGATTAGCTATCGAAGAAGAAGTCTCAAAACTGCAGGTAGTTTCTTCTTAACTTTTGATTATCTATTATATGTTGTGAAGTAACAAATTAAACTCGCGAATATCTGAAAATGAAATAAAATCCTTCAATTTTAGAAAATGTATGTTGAATACAGTTTGAATTAAGTTGTTTGTAGTGATTAATTTTAGAGGTGTGTGTCTACATTCTTGTTTACTATCAAATTTTGGTATTTTCATCTTCTTTATGGGGAAATAAAATAAACATAACTAATACTGTGTAAATAATTAAATTCTATTTATTCCTTTTTGTGACAAATTTCAAAAAACTACTGTATAGAATATTTATAGAATGGTATAATAGTTGGTAATAAAGAGTTGCTTCTGATAAATCTACTAAATATTACAAATTGCTTTATCCATTTGGCAAGAACATTAACTTACGGACTGTCTATCTTTTGATTGCACTATTTGTAGGATATTCAGTGACTTTATATTTATTGCTGTTTTGTAATGTAAAACATAATTGTTCTAAATGATAATTCTGTATTAATTCATAAATATGTACTTCAGTTTTTAGTGATGAAACTGTGACTCTGTAAAGGTTGTTACCTAGCATGTATTGTTTTTTCTCAATGAAACACTTGTCTATATCATGGAATAAAATGTCTGACAAGCTTTGTTTTTGTTGAACAACTTACTGTGTTTATTTAAACAACTTTATCAAAGTACTAACTTAGTAATCAGTTTCATATAGTTCATTTCAGAACATATAATTATTAAAACTGAATTTTCACTTAATGACTTTTATGTTTAACTGACTGAAAGTAGATTTTAAAATACAGGATCTCTTCAGGAATTATAGAGCGTGTATTATTTTCAAGTATAAGCAAACAAAAAATAAAATATGACAGGAGGTAATTTTAATCTTATGTTATGAAATCAGTATGATACACCATTTGAAATGTTTTATAATGGATTTTGGTATTTTTCAATTTAGCAACAATGTGCTTTTGACAGTGGCGGCAGTTGGGTGGATAAAGTGAGGGGGGCAAAGATTTATAAACATCCAAAACACCTGGGAGTATAGGAGGTAGACAAAATTTTAAAATTTAGTTAAAAAATTAGCTAGTTTTTCCGAACACTGTTGCTTTTTTATAATTGCTAGTTTTAGGCAGTTAAAATGAAATAAAAATTTAATTTTTTCTGAAAAAAGTAGGGGGCGACTGCCTCCCCCCGACTTGTCACTACTACTATGGCTGTAGATACCATATATAAATGACTAGGGCTGCCGTGAGCCAGTCTGGGTCCTGGAGCAAAATATTGGCATGTGGGGCTTCCTTATGAATTATGATTGTGGCGATTAATCAATGGACAGAGGTCTTCATTCTGGTTGCCCGGTTATGTCGTGCTTTGTAGCAAAACTCTGACTTACAGCCACCTTCTGTAATTTAGATTAACTGCTTAACAGTTTTGACCAAACACCATTTGGGCACTGTGAAAGGGGTCTTTCCTGATTTGCCCTAACGCCGTTCAGGCAGTTAATTTTTTTAAAGCCAATTCACTAATTTTCCCTGCTTTTTCACTTTCTTTACTTTGCAATGTTTCTAGTAAATGGCTTTAGCTGTTTAATTAATGCTGGACAATACAAGTGTAAACCAGTTTTTAGTCAGTTGGGTTAGGTAAACCAGACTTTAGGTCCTTTTTTTCCCCTGCAATTAAAAATTACCAAAAATTAATAAAATCAATACTTGTAACTGTTTTGACTGCAGATTTGAATTTATAAAATCAATTTAAATACAAAATTGCTTATAAAAAATGTGCTTATTTTTGGACACAATATGGCAGAAAAAAGAACTGTTAAGTGGCTAATATAATGAAAATGTATAAGTTTTCTATTCAGAGAAAATAAATGTAAATATATATTTCAACTCATGCCTGGCCTTATTTGTCACAAATAAAACTAAAATAATTTTGAAAATGTATTTTCCCTTGTTGTCCCTGGACCTGGGAATTTTGCCCTCCTCACTAGGCAGGCCTGTAAATGACTATAAATGTATTCTTGGAAAAGAATACAGAGAAATCCAAGATTTTAAATAGACAATAATTGCTTTGAAAATCATTATATCGTTAGTTATTTTATAGCTGGCTTTTTATTTGTAATTTTTATACACTGTCTTTAAAAAGATTTTTTTTTTTAATTGAAAATTCAGCTTTTAAAGCTCAATCTTTTTTAATATAAAATTTATAGAGAAAGAGTTCTTATTTCTGAATTGTGCCAGCTTATCCAAAATTATAAGTTTATTCTCAGGCTCCAATGTGTTAAATAATATTAGTTTGTGTAATATTAATGCTATTAGTTTATTAGGAGTATTGAAAATTCGAGAATAGATCAGGAATATTGAGTATTAAAATTAGATTCATTAATAAAATACAAAATGATTCATATATTTTTCTTGTATGTACAGCCCCAGTTCTACTGATTTTTTAAATTAGTATTTACATATTTATTTAGAAATTTTTAGAACCATGCAAGTTCACTTTCAGGCTGAAATGAAAGATAACAATATTTTGCAAATCTGGTGCACTTATGAATATATTTAACTAGATATTCATAAATTCTTAGGGTCTTGAAAATGTAAAAATAATTTCTTAACGAAACTGTATCTTCTTCTAAAGATTCTTCTAATGACTGAAACTTATTATATGTTAACAAAGTAATATATTATAACAAGAAAATGTTTTATTTATTGAATAGTGATGAAGAAATTCTCTTTGATTAATTTAATGTGTTTCAAATTGTGAATTTAAAGTTTTGTTGTTAAAGTATTAAGTATTCTTGAATAAAAATAATGAGCTCTATATATTTCTACTTATGTTAGTTACTAATTAACATTTTAAATTGAAATTAATAAATGCTGCATTAGATATTTTTAAAACATTTCTGATATTAATCTTGTTTGTGATTAAATTTTTTTATTGAAATTTTTTATATATGTAAAAATGGCAAGAAAGGTATTATTTACTTTAGCAGTATTATGGAGAGGAAATTATCATCTATTCATTTATTAGGTCTAGATTTTTTAAAACTTGATATTTATTTTAGGAAAATTCTAATTAATTTAATTTTGTTTTTTTAAAGCAGTCTTCCAGTTCACCTCGCATCCCATTCTGGGTAAGGGATGCATTTTATCACGGAAGTTACTATGCCATTTTTGCGTGGACTAGTGCTGTGGCGATGTTAGTGGAAATTTTTCTGCTTTTAATATATCAAGTGTATGGTGATCATAAGTAAGTTCCATATTTTTCTTGATACTTATTTAATTATTGAGAAGAACAGGGGTGTAACAGACTGGAATGGGGTTCCCTCACTGGTTTTTTCCCCAAGAGAAGTAAATAAAAAATTGTGAAAACATCCTTGAAACGGCACAATTTTTGGCATCCAGGTTAGATCATTCTGGCACTGATTATTTTGTGACTACATCACTTAAGAAGAATTATCGTAAATGCCAGTTATCCAGCAGATATCGGACCAGAGGACTGTCAGATTAGTGGAGGTTCATTGAAAAAAAAAACCCAAACATTTTAATAGCAAAACCTATGTTTATTACAATACCCAATTGTATTATAATAAAGTTGCATAACTTCTGAAAGAATGATACCAAATGCAAGTATACAGCAAAATAATTTGTATGTAGGATTTAAGCCCAATATAATAGCTCTTATGAAAGTGTGACTAATTTCGCCTTCTCTTTTTTTATAGATGTGTTATTAATTATTTTTAAGCTGAATATAACAGATGAATTGTTATTCCCGGTTCATTCATGTATTTGTGTTTTTATCCTTTTTTTTTATCAAGGATGTTTTCAGTCAGTACTTCAATTGAAGCTGTAAATCACATAAAATTCTATTCTCATTTTGGAAATTTAGTAATAATTGCAGTTAATTCTGTCAATTTTGTATTTGATTTAACTGTCCTTGTTTGGGTTAATGTCTTTTATCTATTGATAATATACCTTTATTTTTATTACAAAACTTATCAATAAACTTTTTTTTTAACAAAATGCTTTTTTTAATTGCCATTTGCAGTTTTCGAATCAAATCTATCGCAGTAGAGATATTTTTCTTGGTGCTCTTTCTTATTTTTAATATTGTGATTGCTGCATGGGACAGTCGACTAAGACATACAGAGATGCTTTCTAAAATAAAGTCTGCACTCAAATTACTTGAAGGTTAGTATTTATTACTTCTTTTTCCTAAAACATTTGCAATTTTTTTTTATGCAAGTTGATTTGCATTCCTTTCTTTTTTTCACTCTCCAGTTCTGGTTATGTAACTTAGTGAGAAGAAAGTTTACAAAATCTGAATTTTTTAATTATTTAATTGAAACTTTTTTATAAATGCTATGCCAAATTGCTACTAATATTCCCATATTTAATATTTCAAAAGTAGGTACCTATGTTTTTTTAAAAGAAGTTCATTGTTGTAAGCACAGAGTTTTTGAAAATGCAATTTAATATGAATAGTGTTTTGATTTTTCCTAGAAATGGAAAATCATTTAACTATAGAAAGTTTCTTCTTATCAATTCACATCACATTTGTTTTTATTTTATCACTGTACAACCATATTTTACTTCACAGTAACTGATTATCATTTTATGCTAGTAGACTGCCTGTTTATTGAAGATTTAAATTTAATTTTATGTAGTATTCAGTTAGAATTCTGTTAATTTTTTTAAAACTCTCAATTTGGTAGATGAGTATTTATTGTATGATTGATGCAATGTAAAGAAGATTAAACTCTTATGTGTTATTCTACTGAATAATAAGCAAATGATAAATTATTTTGCATGCCATTCTTTTTTACTTTGTATAGTTCTTTACTTTCAAATTTTCTTCCAATTGCTGTTATCAAATATTTTACAGGAAGTTGTTAATTTTTTTTATCTAATGAATCCTTTCACATGTCTTTAAATTTTCATATATTCGTTTCAGAAAATGAAAATTTTGTTATAAAATCTGATCAACAGTACTGCTTGCATACTCCACAATCACCGTGCATTTCTCAGCAATGGACATATCGTGATGGTCAGTTACTCAACTTGCCGTGCTCCCTTTTAGTCGATGGAGATGTCATCCTGATGCGCCCTGGACATGTTGCTCCAGGATATTGCATGCTGTACAATAAGGTTTGCTGCTTCTTTTTTAAATTTCATTGTGAACTTAGATCTATGAACTATGAGATAAAAAAAAAATTAGTGAGTTTGTGAAGAGGAGGTTCACTATCTCATCAAAAGTATCCAGACACTTTCGGATTTTCACATTTTTTAGAATTTCTCCAGAAAGGCTAAACTGACTGACCTTGAACTTCGACCATGTAAAGAATAGGCTAACTCACATTTTACGGGGAAGATTCAGTCACGATTGCAAATAAGGAAGCCACCAAAAAGGGATGAAGGCGAAAATGGAGTTTGACCTATCCTGTTTCACAGAAAGCTGATAATGAGATGTATCTTTCATCAATAGTTATGTTTGATTTTCATTTTCGAATAATTTTATAGAATTTAATAAAGATTGAATATGCTGAATACCCAGGCATACTTATAAATAAAATTCATAATTTAAATTGCAGTTCAATGATTACTATCCAAAGATTTAAGTTTGAAAATTATCAATTTGTGGATAAACCCTCATCATTTTGATCTCTTAGAAAGAAGCAGTCTAGAGTAGCTAGAAATTCAGTCTACTTACTGCTGATATCTTTCTAAATCTTAATAGTATCTGACTGGAATTTTATAGTTGTCTTATATATCTGGCTTTGAAGCTGTAAAGAAAATTATCGTTATACTTCTCAGTACATGTCGTAAAAATTATTGTACTACAAATACTCATATTTTCACTAATATTTAAAGTATTTATCCAAAGTTTTACAATGACTTCTCTTGATGTTGTTTTCTGTAAATTTCTCATATGATTTGTGGAAACTCTGCATGTTATATAAGGGAAAACAGGTGGTGGGAAATTTGGGATTTTTTAAGAAAACCTTTATATCTTCCCGAATATTTGTGCTGTGTTTACGAAAATGCATGGAAATATTGCATAACCATTAATAAAAGATGCATCTCATTATCAGCTTTCTGTGAAACAGGATGGGTCAAACTCCATTTTCTCTTTCATCCCTTTTTGGTGGCCTCCCCAATTGCCCTTGTGACCGAATCTTGACTGTAAAATGTGAGTTAGAGTCAGTTCTTTACATGGCTGAAATTCTAGGGCAGTCGGTTTAACCTTTCTGGAGAAATTCTGAAAAATATGAAAATCAAAAAGCGTCCAGAAACTTTTGATCAGATAGTGTACAGGCTTGAGTGGATATGGACAGTTCTGCTCTCCTTGTACTCTCTCTTCATGATGATAAAATAATCCAGCATGTACTGGGGAGGAGGATGGTGACGATGAGGTGGGACAGACCAAGAAAGTTACATGGAAAGAAACAGACAAAAAAATTGCTGGCTTTTGTAAGATTTTCTGAGTAGTGTTCTTCACTGTATACACAGTGAATTTTTAAAACTCCAAGAACAGTCTGTGAAACAGGCGGACGTTTAAAGTTATATATTATCACACTAAGAAATATGTAACTATCTTGTGATAATATGTATGGTAATTTTGAAATGTTGTTTAATTTTGTTTTTCTGAAATATGAAGTTATGTAATGTTTTATTTTTAAATAATCTGTATGATTTTCGATATTAATGTGGCCTATAAATTGAAAAAGGCATAACCAACAGACTTCACATTCTGCAATTTCCACAGATGGCACCACAAAACATGAACAGACAAGTTCTAGGAACTTGTATTCAGTTATCTGTCATTGGCAAGTTCTTGTTGTTGCCAAATAAGAAAGATGTTACTCAGTTGCATAGTCACAAATTAAGCAATGCTGTAACCTGGGTAGCAACGATTGTGCTGTTTCAAGGAATCCCGGTGCGTTCTGGGCTCCACTATACCCCTGTTGCTACTGTTGTAGAGAGCAAATTGATATGTGAATTTTTAGTTGTGGAATTTTAATTAAATATTAGTAAAATATTTTTTAAAAACTGATTTATAAAAAATCTTTATGATTGTCTTTAAAGCTGCATTTTTAATAGTTTGGATCACAATTGTTGGATTGATAAGCATTTGTCACTGTATAAAACTAATGCAGTAGTTTTTCATTGCACCATTTACACTTATATCTGATTTTAGTATCTTTCAAATTCAGTCAGTATTTTTACTTGTTTGTGGAAAGTTTCTTTCATTTATCATTTTACATACTTCATGAATTTATTTATAGATTTTAGTTTTTTTAATTATGTTTATAATGAAAATTTAAATGCATGTTTTTTGGTTAGTATGAATGTCAGCAAAAAAGTATGATTGAGCAATAAAATATTTCATATTGGTAAATTATAATAAATAATCCATCCTAGGGTAAATTCTACCAATGTTTGTTTGATTTTTTTCTCTAAATTTTTAAATTCTTCAGTTTGATAAAGATATTTATGAAATGTTATGAGTTTTTAGTATGAATGTAACTTGCATGTTGTGAAATTTATGAAAGAAGATTTTTTAAAATCAAAATTTTTAAACAATCATTTAAAAAGGTTTTTTTTATATCTTACCTATTAAGATAATTCAAATTAAAGATAATTCATATATATTTTTTTCACTGCATTTTTAGGATAAAAGTCCTCATGAGTATTTAAAGCGTGAGCAAGTATTTGCTTCTTTAGATGAAGATTTAACTGAAAACATCACTAGTCCACATCTGAGGAAGCCTGCTCGTGCCACTAAATTCATTATGAAGGAAACTCCTTTTCTCAGTGGAATCAGGTATTGAATTAGAAAAAGTGTTAAGTTTAGTAGCTGTATCAATTTGTATTATTATTTTTTTGTTGACTCAGGATGAAGTTCTGATATTTTTATAATTTTTGAAATTTAGCCTCGCAATGGAAAATGCGTTAAAGAAACCTATCACTGTTATCAGAAAAGAATATCATGCTATTGTTTTTTATTACATTGAAAGAATTGCCTTACCTGCAGTGTTAGTAAGTAATTAAAAGTGCATGCATTACTTTGAATATTTTCATACTGTTTAAGAGTAAAATTTTGTAAAATGTAATTTTTAAAAAAAATTTTACAGCTCATCATCTTATGCATTGGAAGTATTCGTGCTGTGTACTTTGATGTTAGCAGTGAAGAATGGACTGAACATTTGCTTCTACGTCCAGTGCTTGTAACCTTGCCTTTGGTTCCTTTAACTTTACCTGTCTGCTGGATTTTACTCAATGCTGTTGGAAATTCATATCTTCTTGCCATTATCAATTGCAAGCAATGCTTAGTATGTCCTTTCAATTTATAATGCTTAGTGTATGCTGCATACTCATATTTTGTTGCCTACTTCTTTTCCAGTGCAAAATATATTTTTAAATCTGGATAAATTTAAATAACCTTTGAAAATAAATTGTGTGTCAAATTTTGAATTTCTGCTTAGCAGTGGCGAATCCAGGATTCGGGTCTGGTGGGGGCTGAGGTCATAAAATTTTTGTATCGTCGTGACGAATGTCAAACCTCATGGCTTATATAAACCAAAACACTTTAACTTTACAGGCTTTCTTCTCTTGACAATAAGAATAATAAAGAATACTACAATACTTTTGATAATTTAATACAAAATACAATGAAATAACTGGCCAAAAAATGTTTTCGACCGCACCAACGCTACAAGTGCAAGTGGAATGACTAGAAAAGTAGGAAAATTTTCGAGCCTGTCAAGTCAGAAAGCAATTTTGTCACGATTTTATAACTATTTTTTAAAATGAAAATTAAGATCAAACAGTTGTAGTGATTTTAAATTAAATCAAGAATTTTGGTTTAGCTCTGTGGGGGGGGGACTGCAGTCCGATAGCCCCTCCCCTGGATTCGCCACTGCTGCTTAGTGAACTTCTACCTTCTTTAAAATATTTCTCTTGTAATTTTTTGACAGTATTTTCATTTTAAATGTAATTAGATGAGTACTTCATTTAAAATTGCTAATAGCAAGTAAATACATACTTGAAAGGATTGGTAGATGCAGCTGATTAACGGTCAAAGTAATGTATTGATAACAAAATTTGTATTTATATTATATAATATATGCAAAATCATTCTATAAATGAAGTTATGAGTTGCAATGATTTCAATTGAAATGTCTTAGTCAAGTCATTATTTGAATGAATTTTTGTCATTCTTGCAATATGTTTTAATGCTTACTTTACCACTGTTCTTACTACATATTTGTAACCAATTTCACAGAAACCCATTGATCCTTTTGATGAAATGGAAGAATTGCCTCCTGCAAATCTGGAAAAGTATGTAAATTGGTCTGACTTGAAGCGGCTTTGTTGCTCACTGTTGTTGGGGCGTGATGGTTACCTTTGGAGATCTGCCAACCTGTTGCAAGTGTTAGGAAGTGTGACGGTAATGGCTGTTTCTCATTACGTTTTCCCGTATGTTTCATGTATCTCAATAGACTGAACTTGTTCAAGACTGTTGGGTCTTCTAAATACAAAATTTTTCAATTCAGATGCAAGTGAAATTTATACCTGAGAGGGTTAATGAAGTTTTTTAGTTGTAAATAGTTATCCTAATTTATTTTTTACTAGCCACCTTTGGCAGCCAGCTTGTTCACTGGGAATATAATTTCAATTGAATCCTTTATACATAATTTGATATTCGTGGTTCCCTTAATCTGTAGGAATCGGCAGAAATTGTAGAAAACATTCCCTTCCATGCGGCTGCCTTTTCCAATGAAGAGAAAATTTCTTACCCCTACTCTGAAAGTACAGTATGCGCATTCCACCCCATGTGGTATTGTTTGTTTTACAATGGGGTGAGGGGAATGGTTGCCGAATTTTAGTCGTTGTTCCCTTGTTAGAAAGGTTCCAAGATTTGGCTATGTATGTTGCAATAATTTTTTTTTCTAAATTCTCCCTTCCCACTTTTAAAACTTTTTTTTAATGAGTATCATGCATTTTGCAACTTGCAGGCTTTCTTTTTCTAAACAAGTTATAAAATTTAAATAGATCTTTTACAAGAGTTTAAAGAACAGTACTTCAAGAACTAAGAAAGTAAAATTTATATTAAATAAATGTTTAATTATAATCATATATGGAAAAGGGGCTTACATTTATTGTTAATTGTTTGTTTCATTCATAAGCTTTTTTCAGTCTCCACAAATTACGTAATAAACTTATTCTGAAGCAAAATGTTTTGATATCTATTGTTTAAATATAACAAAAGCATTATAGAAGGATTAATAATACATTATGCTATCGTTATTTGTGTGCTAAAATAGTTCCTGAATTTTTTTTTTATAATCAGTTCTTAAATTTATCTAGTATTTTTATGTTTCTTAAGAAAGTCATTTGCTGTTATAGTACAATATGTTTTCTATACTAGTGCTAAGATCATCAAATTGGAAATTCATTTATCTGTTTCAGTGTTTATCTGTTTCAGTGTTTATCACTATATAATTTCCAATTTGGACACCAAGTTGCAAAGAACATAGAAATAATCACAGATGTTTGCACTGCATCACTGATTATTTTCTATGTCTTCGTTTTGGACAAAGAAACACTCTTTTATGAAAGAAAGCCATTTACAGCTGATATTAGTTTACAGTATTGCCTACCTATGTGAACATTGCTGGAAATGGCAATGTGTTGCGCACCCAGGGAGTGGTCAATCCTGTATAGTTATTCTTCATTGCACAGGAACATACACACAAGTTCAAAGGCAAACCTTTTCATAAGAATGTTTTCAGGAATGCTTGTTTCTTTACTAAAACATGTTTCCCACACATGTTGATATGGGTGGATAATCACTAATTAAAAAATTTTTTCATAAAAATATACCTGTTTAGCTAAAAGAGAACAGGGAGAATCTTTCTTTTAGTGTCTTTCTCTAAATATAGCTGCACTTTACCCCTTTCTGTTCATGAAAATGGCACTTTTAAATTTTAATTTTAGCATAGTTTATAATTTCAAAACATATATTTTTTAACTGGATATATTATTTGATTAACAAGCATTTTTGTGAATATTCCACACATTAACCCAAATGCTTCGGGAACTTTTAAGTATTTTGAGGAGTTGCCGTTGGATGAGGAGTTCATTGCATTCAATAAATAAATGAAAGTTTCACAGTTTATAAATAGACAGAAATGTGTTTCATAAAATTTCCTATTGCATTCAAGAATAAATTAGTATGTAATTTATGTTTTTTTACAGTTTCATATATTTTCTTTCATTATAGAATATCGAAAGACTATTCTAATCATCATAACAAATAATATACAACTAATTATACATAATTTAATTTTGATAAAATTTCTAATTTTAGTTCATTTTAAACAATATAACAAATCATAATTATATCATTCCATGTGTTATCTTTCAGTCAAATTAATGTCTAAAAAATTAAGCAGAATCATGACCTACAAGGGCGATGATGTCCTACAGCATAAAACCACCCCCCAACTCGCCTCCTAGGAATGAGATTTTTTAAATATATTTTAGATTTTTGAGTATCAGAGACTACATTTTTCAAATAATTTCGAAAAATAATTAAAAAATATTTATGTGGCCCTGAAAGTATTAGTGCACAAAGAAATAAATGTCTTCCATATCTTTGTTTTCAAATATGAGCAAATATGATTTAAAAATTTTTAAAAAAATAATAGTAATTGAATACGTTTCAAAGCTACTGAATAAAGCACAGTAACATTACAGTAAACAAAAGCAAAACTTTAAACTAATTTATTATAATTCGATGAAAATAATTTATAACATTTTTTTCTGTGACAAATCTTTTTTTCTGAATTTTAATCTTACGAACAAAATTACTATTAATTTATATTTTATTTTTTGAATAATTTCAGTTTCTAAAAAAACTGAAATCTTAAATCTCTTTAAAAAAATGAAAAATTTGTTCTAAGCAATGCTTTTATTAAAAATCTGTTTTAAATATGCAAAAAATGCGAGTTCTACTTAAAAAAATTTGTTTTTTGCTTGTTTCTTAGTTTTCCCATTACTTTCCTTCCCATTGAAATTGCATTAGTTTTCAAAAATTTTTTAACTCTGGTTTTATGTTTTTCATTCATTTCTGTGTTATATCATTTTTAAATAAATTGTGTGATATTCTTCAAAACAGTTCTGATCAATTCATAGAGCCACATTGCTTTCCTTACAAATTATAGTGGTTCTTTATTGTTTATCCTTCTTAGCACAACATGCACATTTTCTTTTCTTTTCATCAATTGGCCAATGAGAAAATTTTGTATCATTTGATTTCAATTTTGGTGTTACTGAAGGCTCTGCAATTTTAGAATTTATATTTTCCATCAAAGATGTTATCAAATTCATTCTAAATTCTTTTAAACTGAAATTTGACTTAGTTTGGTTTGACTTAAATATCAAAAACACATTTAAAACAGATATATTGATGAGGCTAAAGAATAATTTTTTTGTCCATTTCATAGTTCGTCGAGTGAAAGTATAGGTGGATGCCATATGATCCCCTAAATCAACATATCCCATATGTTTGTTGTAATCTGCCACTATTTTTGGCTTCAGAGTTGTTAATTTTTTTATTTCACATTCGGCAAATTCATCTTCAAATTTTCTTTTGCATCTTTTTCGCTTTTCAACAACAAATTCATTTTTGGGACTGTACATATTGGGGGCTAAA